>WBMW01005925.1:423912-442688 GCA_013396635.1 Penelope pileata
CCGCCTGGCGGGGCCCCGTCCTCCCTGAGCGGCGTTTGTGGATGTCGCTTGGGTGTTCGCGTTTCTCCCGTCGTGGTGAAGTAACTGGAGTAGTTGTCCTCTGAGCGCTTGGTCTCCTTCAGCTCCTCAGGAGGAGAACAGGGCTCGGTGCGCAGTTCTGCTTGGGCGCGGGGCTGTGGGTCAGGGAAGGGCAGGCCCCTGCCGTTCGATGCTGTGCGGATCGTGTCCGCTTCTCAAGAGATGCCGCCCCTGCCCTTCCTCACCCGCAGCTGTGGGAGTGCCCAGACTGAGGTCTGAGAGACACCTGCACCCTCGCTGTCCTGTCCACTGGTAAGGAAATGCCACCGAGATTGCCTAGCGAAGGGCAACACGCTTCTCTACTGTCACTCCCATGTATATCCACAGAGAATTTCATGATCTTTGCGAACAGCAGCAACCCTTCCAGTCGCACCTGGTCCCAAAGGCCCAGGAGAAGTAACCAGCAGTCAGAGCTGCTCCTTGGCAAGCGCATCAGTCAGTTCAGCTGAGCACACAAAAGGTGCAAGGCCACAACACAAAAATCGTCTGTTTTTAAGTAGTTCATTCTGAGAGGATAGGACTACTTCATTTTGCCTTTTCCAATTAGCAAAAGCAGCACCATCGCACGGAGCTCCTGGCATGTGGAACTGAGAAATGCACAGGAGAATCTCGGTTTCCAATGAGCAGAAAGGTGTATTTCCAGTCCTTTCTCTTCACAGATAGCCTTGAGAATGTAAACTGATGCAAACAGGATCACCAGGATTAGAAACTGCTCACAGATTCCTTCTAAAAAAGAACTGCTGTTCACAGCTCTCTTGCAAGGACGTAGAGATGGCTCTGGGGGATCGTGAAGCGCTGCCGTATGTCCCCTCTGTGTTGGGGGAAGACCCCAGAGCAACCTCTGAGAGCATTCAAATCCCACACACTTACAATGTTATTGGAAAATTTTAAGGAAGACCTTCCTCCATCTCATTGCCTAATGTGTCATTGATGTCTTGTGTCGGGACTGAGCAGGAACTTAGCAAGGTGAGAGATAGTTATAGGGGAATGTGAAAAAAAGGCACACGCAGAGAGACTGGAGGTGAAAGCACTGAAGATGTTTTTGGGGAAGTGTGGAAAATGTTCATTTAGGAAATTGTGCTCGTATGCTGTCTCCTTTCAGAGACACAACTGAGCAGCGTCAGTTCTGTCCTGCCTCACAGGCATGGAGTCCAGGGCAGACAGTGGAAAGAATGTGCTTCTGACATAGGCACATCCTGGGAAAGAACCAGGGATAGCTGTGAGTGCAGCTGTGTGTGTACATACACACACAGATGAAAGAGCTACCTCGTCCCTGTACGGAGAGACTGTGGGCAGAGATTGGTTCTCTTCCAGAGCAGAGCAGACACACATCAGTACAGGTTCGTGGCTGACCTGCTGGGAAGGAGCTCTGCAGGGGACCTGGGTGTCCTGGTGGATGCCAGGTTGGCCATGAACCAGCAGTGTGCCCTTCTAGAGAGAGTCCAGCGGAGGGCCACAAAGATGTTGAGAGTCCTGGAGCATCTCCCTTACAAGGAAAGGCTGAGAGACCTCGGGCTGCTCAGCCTAGAGAAAAGAAGACCTAGGGGGGATCTGATCAATGCTTATAAATATCTGATGGGTGGGAGTCAAGTGGATGGGGTCAGGCGCTCTTCAACAGTGCCCAGTGACAGAACAAGGGGCAATGGGCACAAACTGGAACAGAGGAAGTTCCATACAAACATGAGGAAAAACTTGTTTACTGTGAGGGTGACAGAGCACTGGAACAGGCTGCCCAGAGAGGCCGTGGAGTCTCCTCCTCTGGAGATACTCAAAACCTACCTGGACATTTTCCTGTGCAACCTGCTGTAGGGAATCTGCTTTAGCAGAGAGTTGGACTTGGTGATCCACAGAGGTCCCTTCCAAACCCTGCAATTCTGTGATTCTGTTCTAACTCTCAGGGAGTAGCCCTGCACACAGTTCTGTCTTCCTGTTGGACATAATGTTCTTATACTGCCCATCTGGATAAAAGCAGCAGCAAAAAGAAAAAAAGAAAAAAAAAAAGGTCATGGGCATTGCATGACCTATCCACATACAGTAAGATAGGTTGTGGCCTGTGTTCTTAAGGTAATGGTAACTAAAGGGAAACATTACCCTGGCATGGGAAGTTCAGGGATGGGGCAACACAGCTTGGAAGTCCCATGTCACAGTGCTTGAATGCTTATCAGGTGATGTGAGTTTTAACTGTGGACCTGATACATTCACTCACTTCTTTTCAGCTTTTATTTGCTTGACCAGCCTCATTAGCCCAGTTTCTACTCATAAATCTTTGTAATATATTAAACAGACAAGGACCTACAGCCACAGATTGGTAAACTAAAAGTAAATAAGCTTGGAGAATCAGAAATAAACCAGTTTTCTGTGTGAGTCTAGTGACTGGTGGACAGAAATGGTAAAACCAGCCCTGACCTTCCAGGTTTCTACAGAGAGCACATGCTAAAGGAAAATGCAGCAGAGTGCTTTTGTGCCTAATATGAAAGACTATGCAGGAAACTACTGACAACATTTCAGGAGGTAATAGAGTTGCATAATCCTTCGTAATAAGAAAATTCAGTGAAGACGGGGTATTCATTCAAGAGGAATCTGCAAGGATATCAGAAAAAATTGAATGTCTCCTTTTGCTTGGTAAGCAAGAATCCCGCATAGCTAGGAAACGCCTCCTCTGTTACCCAGCCATCGTTGTGTCCCTTTGATTACACTGCCACAGTACCCAGCATGTATCATTTGCAAAGCTCGGCACATCAGTGAAGGAAGCTTTACTGTTCTGTAGAAGGCAAATGCTAGGACTGTAGCCACCACAAATAGGGACATGGGGACACAGAGTGGTTAAAGGGCTTGTCCAAGGCCACATAGGAAGCAGGGCAGTGGGGAGAGATCTCTGATTTTGAGCATCTTTGGCATTTAGCCCAATCTCCAGGTCATTAAATGCTGCTGCTTCTCTCTGTAGGAGAGACTATATCGAGAGGAAAACAATGGTGAAGATGATGAAAGCATGAATTCTGCTAAAACTGTTTTTGCTATAGATAATTTGTTGGTATTGTATTTTACAAAGTCCTGATTCTTTTCGGTCAATTCTGGAAAAAATAATAATGAATAATAATGGATTAATTATGTTATTATGGAATAAAGTGCTTCCCTTATCCACTTAGCAAGGTGCTTGGGCATTGCACAGACAATTACAATTAAAGTACAGCAGTAGTAATTAAAATAAGCATGCATTCTAAAAACAAAACCAAATGCAAATGAGTCAAGCCCCAGGATTTAATGGAAAGGTCTAATACCACAGGATTAAAATTTATATTTATTTAGCTATTTACTGCAGTCAGAGTAGAGTGAATCCATAAACAAGAGTATACTAGTAAGCATACATGATAGGGAAGGTAGCAACATCTTCAGGTGATTCATCTGCAGAAAAAATTTTACTGCAGAGTGTTCTTGTAACTTTTTCTGAGAGGTTCTAATCCCTCTTCAATTTGCAACAGCTCACTGAAACTCGATGCGAACAAATTGTTCCCACCTTTTGACAGGTAGAGACCTCCCGTGTTTTTCCATCTGAAATTCTACTCAAGGCACTTCCCTCCTCTCAATTACATCTCCTTCTCCTGGACAGGATCTCTTCACAAGAAATCCAGGCAGTCTTCTCTCCATTTCTTGCACTGATCACATTCGCCTGCACATCGCTGGCACAGGGCTTCCATGGTAAAAACTTTCTCCTGGTAGTTCAGTATCCAAAGTGCTACCAGTTTGAGATACAGCTTAGGTTCCCAGCTGTGATTTTATGGTCTTATTATCACAAGCTTATGATAGTTTCGTGGGTTCTTTTGTTTGTTTGTTATACATACTTGTATAAGATGTGTATTTCTATTGTCTTTCTTTTAGGAGAAGTACAATTGTGGACAAGCATGCCTGAAAACATCAAACGTTATTGGTATCAAGTCCTTAGAGCTCAGGAAATGATAAATTTAGCGTTGGCCAACTCACCTTAACTAACATTTTCTCCCCTTCTTCCTGTTGCTCTTAAACTGTGGAAGAATTTTGAGTGAAATCATTACACCTAGTGATATTTCCTACTTTGTCCATTCTCATTCACTTCTTAAGAAGGATGCACAAGAAAGCATAACGAAAATCATCTTAAAAACAAAGAATTAAAGTGGCAAGGAGAGAAAGGGGAGGGGAGNACAGTCTTATGTTGCCACCTTCCCTTCTGACTTCTGGGGGAGGATGGGGCTTTTCCACCCCCACCTGGAAGTTAGCAGCTGCTTGAGTGGAGACTCTCAAAACTACTTGCAAACAGCCTACAGACCAAAAATTTTCTGCAGGGATTAGATGAATAATTTCAAAATAGATGATAGAATCAGACAATCACAATGTACTCATACATAATTCATGCATGGGAAAAAAAATCTGCATCTCCTTCAATGCTTCTTTCACTCAGACTTCTTTCACTTAAGGCCTCATCCAAAACTATTCAGATCAATGAGAGATGTTTCATCATCTTGAATCTAAGCCAAGTCTGTGTCTGCTTACACCTGTTAAATAGATGGATAAACTGAAGCTAAGACCAAGTGAAGTATGTTGCCCATGATCACAAAGGACACCACTGTGGGTCTGTAATCAGAAAGCACTGGGGTCAAGAGCAGGGCTTCCTCTGCTTCACATGAGGATTGAGTAAAGGCAGGAGGAATCCTCTGGCACCCTGCTTTTGGTCCTGCAGCAAAAGACCAGCTGGTACAGTCTGCAATCTTACCTATGTTCTTTAAACTGAAAGCTGCAACAAGGGGAACTCTTTCTCTCATGTTAGGGCTGTCAAGTTGTTAATTTACACTGATCACAAAATCAGAAGCAATGGGAAAATATCTTGTTCTATAAATCAAACATAAAGAGCTGAGGTGTGGTAAGGACAAACGCTTCAGTTTCTCTCATTGCTCTTTTTTCCTTTTCGGTGGAGCACAGCTAAACTGACATATAAATATTTTAAAACAGCTGCTCATAAGGAAAAAGGTATGAATTCTGTACTGCAGCCTTAGCTGAGATGTGTAGTTTTGACACATTTTAAAGTCTTGACTATATTTGAAATGTGCTATTGCAACCTTGCATTATTTACTGCAGCTTTAAAGGAATGAAAGTCCCTGTTTGGATTGCATTTTCCTTTTTAATGTTGCTAAATGTTACATTATCTCCTGTCTTTTTCATGAAATAATGCTTTGCCCACTTAATTGATTAATTTTAGGCAGCAAAAGCTATGCAGAGACATTTTCTTCTATGCCAGTCAGGGTTTTGTTTGAACTGACAGTTGTTGAGTTTTTTGTAAATACTGCGGTGAAGCGAACAAGGTGGAAAATGAGCTTCACTCTCCAAATCTTATTTGACCAGTCCCACTGAATTAAGCAGAGATTTTCAGACGGACAAGTCTGTGTGATCTGACCTTGCATAAGACACACAGAATAAAAATAATAATTAAAAAAAATAGAATTGAATAGTGTTAAGTCTAAACTCATACTCCAAATAGATTTTTTTCTGCAGTGGCAGAGATAAAATAATAGTTGAGAAAATAAAAAAACGTGCATGAACAGAACAAATTTCAGTTAAGGCTATAATTTACTGCTTTTCTGATATGCAGCTGTTTAAAATATTTATCTGTCAGTGTAGCTGTACTCCACCAAAGAGAAAAAAAAAAAAAAAAGAGCAACAAAAAGAACTGAAGCATTTGTCTTTACCACATCTCAGCTCTTTATGTCTGATTTATAGAACAAGATATTTTCCCGTTGCTTCTGATTTTGTGATATCAGTATGAATTAACTATTCGACAGCCCTAACATGAGAGAAAGAGTTCCCCTTGTTGCAGCTTTCAGTTTAAAGAACATAGGTAAGATTGCAGACTGTACCAGCTGGTCTTTTGCTGCAGGACCAAAAGCAGGGTGCCAGAGGATTCCTCCTGCCTTTACTCAATCCTCATGTGAAGTAGAGGAAGCCCTGCTCTTGACTCCAGTGCTTTCTGATGACAGACCCAGAGGGGCATCCTGTTTCACCTTGAAATTCGAGTGGCTTGTCTGGTCTGTACTCGTGTTGTATAACAGGGGTAAGCAGATGCTGACTTTTCGGGGAAATTAAGGCCAGGGCAAATCAATGTAACAGCTGGCCTGACACGTTACATACTGTATAATCCCATGCAGCTACTGAACCTGGAACTTGAGTTTATGAATAATTGATCACCAGAAATGCCTGTGGTACTACTATAAAGGTAGTAAAAGGGAGAGAATTTGTCTCATTCCTCGATATCATGTCCCAGTAGTTAATCCCTGTCAGTGTTGACAAGTTGGAATGTTTTTCTCATTTGAGTCTATGCTTTTTACTTTCCAGCCATGAGTATTTATGCTGTTCTCCTCTAGGGTAAAGAGCTCTTTACTCCTAAAGCTTTTGTGTCCTTGAAGATGACTGATCAGATCACCCGACGATATTATTTTTAGACAACTAAACATACTGAACTCTTTAAATGATGCCTTTTTTATTATTATTTAAGTAATTGTTTTGGCTTTTGAGGTAATACCTCATACTTGCTGATACACAGCGTGGTCTCTGTCAAGGCAGGCCAAATGTTTGCTGAAGAGGTCTCTCCTCCAAAGTGTTCCTGTCTCTTTTTGCTTGTTATTTATGGGATCAGGCTTACCTTGGCCTTCAATCGTATCAACAGGATCACTCACACTGCAACATGCTGACTTGTGATAAATATTTCTGTGGTTTATTTCAGTGCCCAAAGAATTTTAAGGAGCAAATGAAGAGCCAAAAAGGATCCTGTCACTCAAAACCAAAATAACTCGCTCCTGACTCTTCTTTGAGGAATACAGCACAATTGTTTCACACAGCTACCACCATCCGTATTCCTGCTACTGACTCTGTAAAGCAGGACTTCTGTCTGCAAAGCCTCTTCCAAAGGACACAGAAGACCACTCTGTTGTGGGAGACCCAGCTGTAAGAGCAGGAGGTGGGTCAGACAGTGGTAGACCTCTAGGTTTTGTGTTGTATGCATTAACACAAGAAAGGTGTGATGGTTACACACAGGCTCTGGGTGCATGCTGCTCTCTTAGTCTTGTGAATTTCCTCAAAAGTGATGGGATTTTGGCAAAGTTTAAAGCCAATCTAGTGACAAGGCAGACAACTAAGACCTTACAGTTTTTTAATGTGGCCAGAGACTAATTCCCCACTGATTTGCTTGGTTGCTATATTTGTCCATTTCCCCCAGTAAAAGCAGCCTATTAGACCTTTTCAGAGAGTGGGCATAAGTATCTTCTCAGACAACACCACACTCATTTTTAAAGGATGGAAAAAAAGAGAAAAACTCCCAAAAGCTCACAGCAGGTCTGCTGCTTCTTTTCATCCCATGCAGAGATGACAGTTGAGGTACTCCTTCCCTCTGAAGCACTCTCTGCAGCACTAACCTTGGGAAAGTGGAAAGAAAAATGGCAAAGGATGAGGAGTTTTCTCCCTGGAGAGAGAGAGAGGGAAGGCTTAGGAGCTGGAAGCAGTAATAGCAGGTGGATGGTGAGGAGAGAAAAATGATGTGAATTGGGAAGCATGATACATAGGGAGACAGATGCAGTATTAATAGGGTGCAGGGAACTGAGTATAAATAGGCTGTTAGTCACTGGGGTGAGGAGAACTGAGGCAGGGAGAAGACTGATGTTTGGTGTGCAGGCAAGACTGATGGGGAAGTTGTGAAAGAGAAGTGAATGTTCAGGAGGCAGAAAGGTGCGATGGCAGGAGGGTTCCGAAGTGTTTCTCAGTAGACTGCAGAGATTAGCTGATTATTTGTTGTAAGGATATGCTGAACATGGTTGAAGGGAAGACTCAAAACTCTAAAGTTAGGTTGAGATCCTCTGTGTAAGACTTTAAGAACATGTAAGTTAACAGCCAAAATCAGATGCCTAGGAAAGAGAATTACAGTGGGAACAGCACAAAATGATACTTTCCCCAAATATGCTTCCAGCCAGACTTCCTGAGCTGAGGGTGATACCCCTGCAATAATAATAATTAAAAAAACCTTGATACACTTCCACCAGCTTGGCTGGTCTTCTCTTGTTCCTGTCTGAAATGTTAGCATTCACATCATCCTGTAGCAGGGAATCTCAGAGATGTACTCCAGCTTTACTTACCCAGCAGGCTTTCCATGCAGTACCGAGGAATGACGGCAGCATCACATACCTGGATGAGGAATCAAGGCCACATGAGCAAACAGCATCCTCTCTTCAAAGATGTCACCATGGAGGAGCCTGTAGGTACCTGAGGCTGGGTCAAAAGACAACACCAGTCCTTCCATTGACTCTGTCTTAGTTCCAGATCTGTATCCTAAAGTATCCAGAGTTGTTTGCTGATGTCTTAAGTTATGATTTGTTCAAAAGCTTCCCATCTGTTCAGGTTTGCACTCTGTTTCATACACATTTAAATTACTGCTGGATGGATGTGGTAGAATGATGATTTTGGAAACATTCTCATTGTTTTTTAATTTCTTATGTGCTGTATGTAAAAACAGGGATCAGCACAAAAAGGCAAAACACAACCAACTGTGACAGAATATATAAAACAGCATGAGCTGCCTACAGATAATGAAATGAAAACATTCCAAAATAGTAGATACCGATATGAATCATAACCAATAATCCTATTTGTAATAATAAACATCATCTATGTCAGATAAACAAATCACAAATATTTATTAAGATAACAAACAGATTATTAATAGGCAGACATCCGAAATGCAAATCACATCTTTCCGTCCTAGTACATATGAATTAGCAGCCAAATCTGCCAAAATAAATCCAGCATTCTCACAGAGGTCATCACACCTAACAAATAAAAGAAGAGAGAGAGAGAGAGAGAAAGTAGAAAGGAGGAGAAAGCAGACAAGCATATTTTTCTCTTCTACCAGTATGACATGGTTTAGAGGGATCAGGCTGCATTAGTGCTGCTAAAAATGATACAAACATGATGATCAAAAGAAAAAACTGGAAGCAGGGGTGAGAAAGAGGCTTCCCCTGGTAGCTGAAATTCAGACCCCAATCCTATAATCTGTTCTGGGCAAGCAGGTACATGAGACATCATTTTGAAATCAGTGGGTTCAAGCCACAAACATGAATCTCTCTAGCTGGAGCATCTGCCTGCAGTTGTCTACTTTTACCAGTCTTTCAGATGCAGATACATTTTGTTGATATTGCATGTGTTTTGCTATCATGAAAAATAAATTAAAAAAAAAAGGAACAGAGTATTAAGCCAGCCAGATTAAAAAGTGAAATCAAATCGGTTTTCAGGAAGAGCTAAATAAAGTCATTTCTTAATGCAAAATTGGCACTAATGCATTAAGCAGGTGATGGATGTGCAGCCCCAAGCTTCTGGAAAGAGAGGTTGAGGCTGTAGCAGCAGTGGGAGTTCTTCTGTAATGTACATTCTTTATGTTTCACAGCATAGATTTCAGGAAATAAGCAGTATTATACTAAATTGCATGGAGCAGGCATAGAAAATACTGCATGTGACTGAAACAATGTTGTTTGGGGCATTCATTTATTGTGTTTCCATCCCTTCTGTGAAGGTAATGGTGCACACTCAAAGCCAAGCTCCTGCTGCCTTGGCATGGATACACTCACAGAGACTGTAACAGTCTGACACTCTGCCTGTCCTGGCTGGGACTCCAAAGAGGAACAGGAGGAAAAACTACCCCATCATTGCTAGTGCTGGCTTAGCTAAACCCAGGGAGTTACTGCGATGGGAACCCAAGCGGAGACAGTATTCTGGCAACACTGTCATCTTTACCACAGTGTTAATTAACCCTCTTCACCCTTGCTGGCACCTCCAGTGCTGTCACCACTCCTTCAGCTGAACTGGTAGCTAAGTCTAGCTGGAGCTTGTCCCTACTTGAACAGCCCTGCGGCAGCTATCACACTGTTCGTTCAGTGAGCTCCTGGAAAGTTCAAACCCTCTGTTACAGGAAATGTAGCGCTAAAAGCAAGGGTTCACTACATGATTGCAAAGTCAGAGAGTAAAACTCATTGACTTTAGTGGGAGCTACACTCTCACCCTGCGTGATGTCTGTAGTGCTTTTCTAGTGGTTCTGGGGTAGTGGTGAACATGAAGTATTTGGCAGCAACAGAGCCAAGGTAGAGTAATGTGCCACAGTTTGCATGGTTATCAGGAATAATGCCCCAAATAAAATCGGGAGCTCTCAACTGTAAATACTACTCAGCACAGTAAGAGAGAAGGGGCTGCCCCCACTCCCTGCCAAAGCCAACGCCATCACTGCCAGGCCAGTCTGAGTTTTACAGAATATTCTTGTAACTGATTTATATTTTCATTTGCCTTCCAATAAGTCCTGCTTACTCACTTGGAGCTACCCAAAATAATTCCACTTCTTTTACGTTTATACATTTGGATCCTTTCAGGTACTCCTTCCCACTTTCAGCTGTTGTTTTGGGAAGCTCCTGAGTCCTTTGACTCTTTTCCTTACAAGCCAGCTTCTTGCTCCTAATGCTGTTTGACTTGCTTGTCCTGGCCATCTCTGTGCTTAGCCTACTTCCCTGCCTGCTGGAAAGGTCAAGGCTGGAAGCCCCCCTTCCCGCACACCAACACACCCATCACCACCTGCTTTTAAAGGCAGGAGTACCTCAAGGCTTCTGCAGGCAGAGGAGACCTGCACAGTCTCAGCAGTCAGAGCAGGATGCAGCTTGTCACTGTGATTCCAGCTCAACACCCCTGCCTGGCAGCAAAATACTCTGAAAAAAGTGTATAGAGAGGCCCCCCTGAACAAACTTACTGGGCTTAACCTTGATTTTTTGCATTCAATTGGAAATTCAAGGACGCATTCACGATCCACACAGATTTGAGATCATGTCTGTTGATGATTGAAGCTCAGCCCGAACTGAGAGGTTTGGAGCTTGGCTGTGGTCCTATCTTCCTTCCTGCTGAAAATTCTTGGATCCTGGCTCACTTCAGTGGATGCTCTCACCCACTACTGAAGGTCATGTTGAAACTGATGTAGTGAATTGTTTGCTGTAAACTGTTTATTTACCAAAATAAACATTCAGTCAATGCAAAATTATTTGTGAATTTGAAATGCACTCGGTGAATATTATGGACATTTAAAACAATTAGGACAATATTATAGGAATGCTAAAATACTTCTTTTTTTGTGTGTGTATTTTTAAACAAATTGTTTGGATTTCCCAGATTAAATCATAAGGTTGGTAGGGACAGAGGAGAGAGTCCTGCACCATCACCCAGCTCCAGCCCTTCTATTTCAGCAGCTTCTGGACAGGATGCTCACATGGACCATGACAGACCCGTGTCACATGTCACAGAGGTGCACAAATGTAGCCCTTTTCTCAAGGAAGAGCCTTTAACAGTGGAACTTAAGGTGCACCCCCTTCACACTCTCAAGTTCATACAAAACTCCCCAGTTGTGAGTTTGGAAGGTCTATTTCTTTCCTAAGCCTTTTGTCTTCTCCCAAGAACAGGGAAGAAATGAATACATAGGGTAGTTATTTGTTGATGCTTAACCTAATTTCTTTTTAAAGAATGATCTCTGCAGTGTAGCTAGCACACAGAAGTACTGTTAGAAATGTTTATTAAACAAATGCACTGATTTTATTAGGCAACAATGACAGAGATACTCACTGTTTAAGTGGATATTTTGTGGCATGCAGTATTATTTTTGCCTGTTGACATCTCTCTAAAATGGAGGGAGGAATTAAATACTGAAGTGGGAAATGTAGATCCTATTGCTTTGTAAATGAAGATTATATCTGTAGCTCTTAGAAGCAGAATTAAATAAGGACCTGATTTTATAATACAAATGCAAGCTAAACTCATGTTTCTAGAGAAATATCTTGTGAAATTAACATGGCACCTTGGTAGACAGTTATTGCAATACTGTTAATACAGCATAATTTTAAGGACCACCATGAAATCTGGCCTGCAGCAAGAAGGAATTATAGTACTCTAATACGGTAAGCTTCAACATGAAAAAACTTCATGCGAATACTCAGCAGCAATAGAAAGCATTTGAAAGATTGAAACGCAAAAGTAATAACATCACTGGAAGTGTTTAATATGTATTTCACTGCTCATTCAGAAAGGATATATTTCACATCAGAACTGCAAGTTTTGTCTAGATCTCCAGTTGGGTAGCAATTGGAAAATCATCTCTGAAGGCGATGCCTAAGTTCTTCTATGAATCTAGCCCTTTGCTTTTACTGCTTGTATCCGGAAAACAACAGCAGAATTAATGTTGTTCCCCAAACAAACAAATAATAGCTAACAATTTACCCTAACGCCATGTTTGGTTGGTTTTGATTTACCAAATACACTGAAAAGTTTGTTTTGGGGTTGAGTTGGGGAACAAACAGAGTTTAATTTTTAGATACAACAACTGCATCGAATAATCAATTATTCACACAACCCAGCCATCTGAACAGCCACTTAAATCCTTAAACAGGAGCTTGCCAATGAGAGCCAAGAGTTTGGACAAACTTCTTCTCATAGGGGTAAGTCGTGTTCCCACGGATTATTGATTTCTTTTATTTAGTTTTTACATTTGAAAAGATGAAAAATTGTTTCCAGCTTGAAACTAGCTCTGCAGGAACATGCTTTTATTAAAGGAATTTTTCCAGCGTACTTTTTTTTTTTTACCACATATTACTTCATTTTCTGAAATATGCTTCTGGGAGGCAATGTCAAAAGTACAATTAAATGGTGCCAGTCTGAGCTCTAAATGATGGTGACAATAATTAAAATGAATTATCTCATCAAAGCTTACTTTATCTTTTTTTTTTGCTTTCCTCCTCTCATTATTCTGTTTGAAAACAGACTGTCCTGAAGTGTCATGCTGTCACTATTTAGACAAACATTTGTCAGTAGACTCTTAATAAATACTAATATTTTGAGTAGGCTTTTAATGTAGCATCTTTCTCTCTCTCCAGTTATATTTAACTGTAATCTTTAACGTGGGGTCCTACATCTCTTTTCATGCTTCTCTTTTTTTATTAACCTTCCAGATGTATTCAGAAATCCCCTAATTTGCATCCAACAATGACTTATGTCTTGAAGCATTAAAATGTGCATTTGAAAACATTGAAGCTAATGTTGGAAACCGATAAAATGCTATTAAAAGTTCCTGGTTTAAATGTACGTGATTTGAAAACTATGAATTTTTTGAAGAGCTATTTAAAAAGAGGAGGAAATGTTCTTCAAAATTCCATTCCATATTTTTTTTCCTTTAGGAATTAGAAGTCGAGAAGATTAAAAAAAAATCAGGGCCAAAGCTGGGTGAGGAGAGTGCGATGAATTTTCATCAGAATGCTGACGTTTATTTGAGTCTTTCAAAATAGCAAAAAAAGAGAAATGTTAAACTTCAGTATTGTTGGAACAAGGTCAACTATTTAGCACCCATGTAGCTCTAAAGGAACTTGGTAGATACGGTCAGGATCAGAAGAAGAATGATGTTAATGATGACTCGCTGGCATGGTGAGCCAGTAGCTGTATCTGGCTCCTTAGTTCTTCAGATAATGTGCTCTTCAGGTGGCAGAAGGGCATCAGCCAGTTCATGGCGACTCCTGACTTTGTTACAGCAATGAAAGAATGGCAACAGGCATGGGAGTATGAGTAAACATTCAGTAAGACTGGACTGGAAAGAGTTTGTATCTGAAATAAAGTGGGAAAGGTTTGGTGTTTGAGAGTGTGTGCAGCATCTGTCAGACTTGTATGTGTTGACTTTGAAAAACAAGTCCTGTGTGCCTGCTAGGAACACGGTTAAGAAATGCCTTAGAATACTTGTTGCTTTTGTCTTATGACCATGGCTGCTCTTAGTATTTCTCTTTTTTCCTCTTGTTTTTTCTAAAGGCCCAGTATGGGATGTTTGATCTCTTGCCAGGTAGCCTAGCGGGAATACTCTGTTCTGTTACGCAAGAAGCAGGGATTTGATCCCTAACTCCAGTTACCACGTTCTTAGCAATACATGGTTGCAAAAATAAAAGCATTAGCCTGCAGCCATCCTGCTGTGTGCTGTGCTCTCGTCAGATCTCACATGTTCAGCAAGGTCAGCCCTGCTCAGGACTCACGTGGGTGGGGGGTACCATGGGGACGTGGAAAAAAAACACAAAATAAAAGACTGTGCATGAAACACCTTCCCCTTCTGTGCTCCACCCTAGAGAGTTTCTATTCTGTCTCCTCTCTTGTCTATTTTTGTTTACTTACTTTCTCAAATGTACCATTATTTCATAAATGTTTCTTTTTTTTTTCTTTTTTTTTAAGTGAGCAAAGGCAGTTGCTGTGAATATGCAAACTGCCACAGCCCAAGCCCTACGTGCACAACTGCAGCAGTTTGTGCCTTGGAGAAGGAGCAGTCTGATGGACAGCACAGGCACCGGGTGTCAGAAGGGCTTTGGCACTTAAGAACGGTAAGTGACATGATGCTGGCAAGTGGGGTTCCAAGCTGCAAGTTTGGGGTAAGGAGGAGGAAGGTGAAGTAGAAGCAGAAGTGGATGAGGAGAGGTCTACAACAGAAGCGACAGAGAGGAAGGCAAAAGGTGGGAGAGATGGTGCTTCTGTCAACTTCAGGCTCTAGTTTGCTCCACTCCACTGCATCTTATCCCAAATCTTCCTTAGTAGGGTAAGGCCACACATTTGGGGCAAGGTGTGTGGGAGAAGTGTCTCCATAAATCTGAGTCAGCGGAAACCTTGTGCAGAAGGACAGGTGGCTGCTCCCTGTTCTAGCCCCCTGCAACAACAATATTTCAAAGGTGAGAGAAATACTGAATGTCATACTTAAAGCATCAATAGCTCCATAAAAAAATAATAGGACTTAGCAGATTACCATTTCCCAAATGATAGAACATTGTTAAGTAATGTGTAATTTCAGCATTCTGTGAGCGTTTACTGAT
Source organism: Penelope pileata (assembly GCA_013396635.1). Lineage (NCBI taxonomy): Eukaryota > Metazoa > Chordata > Aves > Galliformes > Cracidae > Penelope > Penelope pileata. The sequence goes on from WBMW01005925.1 coordinate 438,909, forward strand.
CATTACTGTGCACTGAGGAGGTGCTAATTGTCAGCAGACACAGAAAAGGAACAGATGTCCAAGTAGTACCCTGGCTGCTCCTCTAAGGCAATACCAAAAACAAAACATTCATCAGGCCTGAAGCAAAACCTGAGGTGCAGACACTTCTAAACATTATGTGAGCTCAATCCTATGCCCAACTGCAGCAGCAAAACTTTCCTCAGACCCGAGAAACTGCAAAACTCCAGGGAAGTCTGGAATACAGTCTTATCACTTTTCTGGCCCTCCCCTGACCTTGTGCAGAAGCAACTCAGCCAGCTCTGCTTGCATGTTCAACAAACACTATTCAATGGGCTACAAGAAATTTCCGGCACCTCCAAAATACACAGTCACAGCAGCACTCTGTATTCTGCTCACCTTCCTCTTCTGCATTTTCCCTTCAGGTTCTGAGTTTTATGTTATTAAATTTTGGTGTAAAACATTATAATAAATAATAAGTAGCAATATTTTCCATCCTAAAGATATCAAAGGTAGAAAAATATTATTGTCTCCATTTTTCTGCTGAGGAAAGTGAGGCACTAATTACTTGCCCAAGGTGACTTTGCTCAGCAAAAGATACTGCAGCAAGAGAATGAGCAAATTAATTTAATGTTTTGAAGCTTGGGTGTTAGTTTCCTTCTCAAGAAAAAGCACTCTGGTGGAAAAATGGAGATTCAGAAAAGTGAAAACAAGTTCAAATACAATGTGAAGCTAAAGGAGCTGGCTCTTGCACATAAATTGGTGGCTGTGGCACAGCTGATGGGTGATCAATTTGTGTAATGCAACGAGTCTAGCCAGCAGGAAATATATGCCTTCACTCAAGAGTTCTGGACGTGGTGGAAGGTCTTGGATGTTACTATGATGGATAAGCTAACAGACAGAATAAGCACTCTAGAGCGAAAGCAGGGAGAAGATGAGTGCTCTGGATCAGCCCCTCTGCTCACAGCGAGGACTCTGCTGGTATGGGCAGCAGAGCCAAGCGTGCAAAGCCTCTGTGCAGCCTGCAAGGAGAGTGCTGAAATCAACCACCTGCATTTCTTCCACAGGCCAAGGGCAAAGCTAGATGTGCAGTGAGGGTGAGGGAGGGTCTGAGCTGTTACCCTGCCATGGCAGAACAAAGTCCCTCAAAGTGCATAAGAAGGATCTCTTTGCAGCATTGCTGACTGGTGTCTCCTGTTGGTATCGACTTGGGCAGCAGCTCTGGGAAAGCCAGAAGGCATTTTCCAAACAAGCAGCTAGTGCGTTCCCTAATTGCAGAGCCCCTGAGACACTGCCACACATGACTCGGCACACCACCAGGTGCTTCTTCATGCACCCTATGAAAAACTATGTCTAGCTGACTGTATGGGAAGAAGGACCTCAGTCTAAATCCTCCCTCACCTGGGCAACAATGCTCAGTAGCATTCCCTTTGTTGGGGGAGAAAATCCCTGTGCCTGCTTTTATTTTTGCTTGCTAAAACCTGCCAGTGCAAAGCAGAGAAGAGTTTGGTGGCCGTGGGTGTCAGTCAGCTCCTTAAGGGTCCCATCTTCAGGACCACTGAAGATTGCGCAGCGAGATGTTGTGAAATACAAACATCAGGGAGAGAGAAGAAACCATGTCCATTGTCCCACTGCCTGGGGATGGTGTCACTCAGCCTCCCCCCGCCAGCTGTGTGGGCTGAGGGGAGCAGTGAGCTGGGGCCTATGCCCCCAGCCTGCCTCCATACCTGCACCCAACGTGGCACAGAGCCACTGCTCTCCTGATTTGCCTCTGGATTATTTCTGTGCTGGTAACACCTACACATTCCCAGTCGGTTAGGTCTTGTCTCTACAGGGAAGATGTTTGATGCGTGACAGGGCTACACAGGAGTTCACTGGGATTTATGGCATCTGGCCCGCTACCACAGTCTCCTCGGTGCCTTGTCCAGTCCACTGCTATCCTGCTGTCACTTCTCACATTGGGCTCCCTGTATCCCTGCTGCTCTTCTGCTCATCCATCTCTCCATCTTCCCAGCCTAAGACTCACTGTCCCCCCCTGTCCAGTTCTGTTAGCTCGCTTCCTGCCTCATGCTGAGGGATTTTGCAAACCTGCTGCTTCCTCACCCTCAGCATGGCTGGGAGGGGGACACGGGAAGGGGCTGCGCCGGCCTGCCATTGCCTCTTGCTTTCTCCTGAAATTTTTCTAAATGCACTGAATTGGATTTTTATCTGCGTGGCAAAAAGCGTTTGGAGGCCTTTCCGTCAGCAGTATATAAATAAAAATGGATCAGAATAGATTGGATTGTTGCTTCTTACATCCGCTTCCCTATTTTGTTTCTGACAGATCCCGACACCCACACACATGCTCCTTGCTCACACTCCGCTAGATCTCCTTTTTTGTCTGCCTTGAGTTTTTGGCAGGATTTTACATTCCTCGTAACCCCCCTCCCTCACAGAGAGCTTTCAAGGCTTTTAGCCCAGGTTCAGAGCTCTCAGGCCTTTTGCTCTCTGTGCTGACAGGCCTTACCAGTGCCATCATTAACATCACCGGGGTGAGCACCTCCCACAGGCTCTGCTGTGGGCTGCTCATCTCCTGTGGAGGTCTGTGGGGGTCTGACACCACTCCCCCGCATCAACCCGCAGCAAAGGTCTCTGACTGCGCAGACCGAGCCAGAAATCCGCAACAGGCAATTCAGGTCACGGATTTACCTGTTCCTCAAGCTGAATATGCACGAGTGGATCCCGATTTCTTCAAATGGATTCACTGTTTGAAGAGCCCTGCCCTCTTCTTCTCCTTTGTGCACTGATTTCAATGCTACGTACCCGTCTGTGTGCATTCAGAAAGTGGTATTTGCTATTCAAATAGCGGCAAGGTGCAACTGTTTAAGTCAGCCTTGAAGAATTGTTTCTGATCCTGAAGTGGCGGAGCATGCAAACACCTCTGCCGTGTGCAGCACACACCCCTTCAGAATGCGGTGTTCAGAATATTTACAGATGCAGCACTGAAATGCACTTTCCATGGATACCTCTGCTGGAGGAGCTCGGTTCCTTGAATGTGTGCATAAAGGGGAGTATAAAAGGGACACGAGAACAAACTAAGAGAATGTGCTTTAAAAAAAGAGGAAAGCATTCACTGTTTCATGAAGTCAGCACTCAAACTGCCTGACTCCAGACACGAGCGCTGCAGAGAAAACAAGCAGGCGCATGAGTCAGATTCCCCTGGTTTGCTGCACGCAGTGCCAGGAGGCGGAAGCAGACAAGCAGCGGGGCACAGAACCAGGGCTGAGGGCAGAGCAGCAAACACCATCTGTGGGGTTTTCTCTCAAACTCCTCAGCACGTGCCCAGGGACTGAACTGAGAGCCATGCCAGCACCCCTTCCCTTCGCAGCTGGGCCACCCAGTGCAGGGATGCCAGCAGTGCTGGGCAGGGCACACCGGGCCAGGCGGGGCAGGGGCCATGGCACCCCACCCTGTCGTGCCAGGGACTGGGCACAGGTAGGGCTGTAGGAGGCCCCAACATGGCGGACACCACCCTAATGCGCCTCGCGCCTCGCTCCCCGCCCTCTCCCCGCGCATACGTAGCCACGCCCCTCCTCCCTCCCGTCAGCCCGGGCGCCCAAGACACGCTTAGGGGCCGCATAAGCCTGGCGGAAGTGACGTAAACTAGGGGCGGAAGTGGAGTCGGGCGCTGCTTCCTGCTTGTTGCCGGGGTGTGGCCGGCTGGCGGCAGGTGAGGGGCGCGCGGCGCAGCAGGGAGCGCGCTCGGCTCGGCTGGGCCGCGGGGGCGGGGCCGGGCCGCTCCCC
>WBMW01005925.1:442706-483234 GCA_013396635.1 Penelope pileata
GTGGGTGGCAAGCCGGACGTGAGCCAGCAGTGTGCCCTGGCAGCCCACAAAGCTAACCGTATCCTGGGCTGCATCAACAGCAGCGTGTCCAGCAGGGTGAGGGAGGTGATCCTGCCCCTCTGCTCTATGTTAGTGAGACCTCACTTGGAGCACTGCGTCCAGATGTGGAGTCTTCAGCACAGGAGAGACATGGACCTGTCTGAGTGTGTCCGGAGGAGGGCCACAAAAATGGTCCAGGGGATGCAACACCTCCTCTATGAGGACAGGCTGAGAGAGCTGGGGCTGTTCAGCCTGAAGAGAAGGCTGCAGGGAGACCTGATAGCGGCCTGTCAGTATCTAAAGGGGAGCTATAGGAAAGAGGGGGACAGACTCTTCAGCAGAGTTTGCAGGAATAGGACAAGGGGAGATGGTTTCAAACTAAAAGAAGGGAGATCTAGACTGGGTATGACGAAAAAGTTTTTTACGGTAAGGGTGGTGAAGCACTGGCACAGGCTGCCCAGAGAGGTGGTGGAAGCCCCACCCCTGGAGACACTCAGGGTCAGGCTGGAGGGGCTCTGAGCACCCTGACCTAGCTGTAGGTGTCCCTGCTCATTGCAGGGGAGTTGGGCCGGATGGCCTTTAAACATCCCTTCCAGCTCAAGCAATTCTGTGATCCTGTGATTCTCAGTCTTGGAAACAGGAGCCTGGAAACATGAAATTTGATTCATATCAATATGTGTTTTGGTGAGATGGCAGGTGTACAGAATGTCTTGTTACAGTTCTTAGTGCTTCAGAGCTGAGCTGTGACGTAGACTGGAAGTCCTGCCATGAGGACATGGGATGTGGCAGTTTCACAACAGCCTCTGAGGCCCTCTGAGCACAGAGCTCCTGGGCTGGGGAAGGGGAAGGGGCACTCCCTCCTCGTGGGTGCACTGCTTTGTGGGGACAGGGAGCTGGGTGCCACAGGCTGAGGGCAGGCGTGAAAAAGAAGAAAAGGTGTCCGAGACAGAGAGTTAGAGGACTCCAGGGTGTGGGTTAAGTCACTTTTACTCACAAAGTTAGCTAATACGTGGTAGCATAGTTGTGGGGTTTATGGTTATTCTGAGCACCAAATGATTTCTATGCACCATCAGCTGGTTCAAGGAATCCCACAGGAGACAGAACGTATAGTCATCCATCGGGGCATCAGCACAGTTTGGTGTCTGGAGGACTGCCAAGTCATTTTACATATGTACTGCCTTTACGTTGTGCAAGAGCAGCGTTCCCCACTCGCAGCCTGGTAGCCGTGGTGATGTTGTTATTGGTTAAATAAAACCATGCTGTCACTGCTTGCAAGTGAACCCAAAAGCTGTTGTGGTAAACGCATTTACTGCATTAATGTGTTCACAGTAAAGCAGTGAGTCAGCCAAAAGCAAAAAGACCACGGGGCTATTAGGTCTCACTGTGCCTACGAAGAAAGGCTGCTGATGGACGTGGTGAACATTGTGAATCCACATCCAGCACCGACGAGCATTGCTGGTGTTTATTTTAGTATCCAACGGAAGCTCTGTTGTGCTGAGGTTTCCCCCCGTACTTTTTGTGGTGGGGTTTCGGTGCTGAGAGGTTGGACAGCACCTGGGTTTTCCCGAGGGCTTTCCACCCCTGGGGAGAGTGGGCTGATTCTTGATGCTGCTCACGTCTGCAGCCTAGCTTCCAACAAGGCATTGGGACGGTGGGATGGTGCCAGCTGTGGTGGTGGCACTTGGTGTGATTCAGGCAAATGTCAGCTGAGAGCTGGCCGGAGATGACCTCTTGGTTTCATTCAGGTTGCGCAGTGGGTGTTGCTGGCAGCGTTTCACAGACCGTATTGACCTCTCCTGGAACAGACGAAGTGAAAGCTAACAGTGTCCCTATTTCTTGCCAGTTCTCTGAAACAGGGAGACTTCCTTCAGCAGAGAGGGGAAATGGAGCGAGTAGTGCTGCTCCTGCCAGGAGCAAGGGCTGGAAGCAAGCTGACTTTGGCATGTCCTTGTAGAGACTTTTTGCATTTTGGTTGACTTGGGAATCAGAGCTGCTCCAGTCAGCTGTCCCTAGACTTTATGCAGGAAGGTTGGCTAGGGGCTGGCAAGCTGTCCTGGTATTTAATTAAGTCTGTCTCTTCAGAGTGGCAAAGCTGGATGGAAGGGCTGCCCAATGCACCTTTTTATTCCTGAAGTGCTTTGGTTAGGGAGAAACAGCCACGCCTCCAGAGCCCTCAGGCAGCGAAATGCCTGAAGCACCCCCAGAGCAGCACAGGCTGTTCTTGTCGTCTGTCCTTCTTCTATCACTCTGCGTATTCAAACTGAGTTTTTAATCTTCATTCTTTCAGAGAAAAAATGCTGTTCCTTTCTCTCCATTCTGGAATTCATCAGCAAGAAAACTGAAAGCGGAGAGTCCCTGGGAGTTACTGTGCAGTCAGACTTCTGGGTTCTGGTAATACCAGGTAGCCGTAGCCACCACGTGCTCAGCCTGAATAGTGAAAGAGAAGGGAGAAATTGAGGGTTGCAGAGAAATAGTACTGAGATAAGCCTGAAAGCAAAGCATTTTTTAATTTTATTTTTTAAGATTAAAGATAGTGTGCAGAGAAAGAGGAGGATTATGTCTGAAATTATGGTATTTCCTGTGACCATGGTGGATGAGCTTGAAGGGAATCATTTTTATCGCTCAAGCAGCAATTTCTGCAGCTAATCAGCTCTGCTTGGGCCCCTTCACGAGATAACCCTTGCCAGAAAACAGTCCATCCAGCAGTTTGTTCAGTGGGTTATTGATTCCTCTGGTGCCTCTCTTTTGACCCAGCTTTGTGTCGACTCCGGTCATCCAGGACACCCTGTAGGGAGATTCCTTCTAGCAAGAACGAACAGACTTCGTTCCTTATGGTGAGTGAGTTCCCCTCCTGTCGTCTTGCAGAAATGCAAGTGTTCCCTTCGCTTCTGAATGTATAAACTGAACACCTGTACTAAGTCTGTTTTGATTTGGTGGTTGCCTTCAGATCTCAGGATCTGCTGTTACACAGTGTGTATGGGGTACAAGTGCTGGAAAACTCCAGAACTCTGGGTTAGAGAGCACTGAAAGGGGAGGTGGGGGGGGGAAAAAAAAAGGACACTGCTAGTTAGGGTTTAAGGGAGTGAGAATTGGCAGTAGTTAGGGCTGCAGCCAAGGTCTCTTTGCAGGAGGCTGAAGGTGATTTAGCATCAGAAAACTAGAGGGAAAATTTAACTGGGTATTTATTTATTTATTTTTCTCTAGGATGGTGTATGGTTTTTGAATTATGTACTTAGTGTTGTGGTCTGATAGTAAGATTGAGCAGCCTCTCATTTTTCTGACCCAAACTTTCAGCAGGGAGCTCTGCGGCAGCCCTTGAGCTAGGCTCCTGGTGGAGCGCTCCAGCAGGTGAGGGAACTTGCTGCAGGGAAATGGCCCTCACAGGGGCTTCTGGCACAGCCAGTAGCTGCTGGGCAGTGTAAGCATACAACAACGAAGTGCACCCTTGTAGGAAATGGACTGGACAGACGCATCAGGGTGCTTGGGCTGGGACTGCCTTAGTTTGGATGCCTGTGTTGTAGGTGCAGCTAAGCTAGTTACTTAGTATTCTCTTATAAAGGGAGAGAGGGGAAGGGAAGGCAGGCGATGAGCGCTCGGTGCTTTTGGTCAATTTCAGATGGCTGTCAGCATAAGATCAATTGGTTGTTGGAGTACCTGATGGACTCCATTAATGAGAGCCAAGGGTGACAAGAGCAGAGTGGGTTATCCGATTAACTGTAGTTATCAACATCTGTCCATCAAAATCAGCTTTACGTATCCAGCTGAAGGAAACCGTTTTCGGCCTCAGCTTAGAGGACAGGGCTTCCTCAGCAAGAAGATGCAGCCCCTAGCTCGGTGCCTCATGGCAGTGAACACCACTGCCTGTGCTTCTCAGAGCAGAGCTCTGCATTAAGAGGAAAGGTGATCGTGAAGACTGTAATGGCTTAGAGGCCATCTCAGCTTGCGGAGCTCGAAGGACTGGAGTATACCTCTGAATTCTTTCAGTATCTACCGTTCAGGTTCTGCTTACAAAATAATCTCACGTAATAGCATTTCTGTCTTGTGGAGAGTTAATATTGTTTGATTTTATGTGATCCAACTTTAAATGTCAAGCATTTTGCCATTTGCCCAGGAGTTGCCATATGCTATTGTGAAGCTAGACTTGAAGATCTCAAATCTGGAGTCTTTCTCTTCATGCTAAGTGGAATAGGGCAGAGTAGCATGTGGGAAAACAACAAATTTAAGTGTGTCTGAGCAGTTTTTAGTGGAAATGGGGAGGCTGCTTTTGAGAATGATCACAAAGTCTGCTCATGGGTTGGTTCAGGCACATGCTTGTTTGATCCGAGAGACAATGCTGTTGGGGGGACACCAAATCCTCCGGTTCATGTGCATTAGTTACCTGTCAGTAATGTCTTTACCTTAATGTCACATCGCTCCTACCTTTAATCTGTCTTTAGTAGCTGCAATAGCTACTGTTTCTTTCAAACCAAAGTATTTGGGCCAAAGGTATTAACAGATTGTGGCTTCTTGAGAAAGGCTGTCTTAAGTACTGGGCTCATGCTTCTCCCAGTAGATTTTTGACAGGCTGATGCTTTCCCCTTGGTAGCTGTGAGTGCTCGGGATGTATAGCCTTTTAATCCAGAAAGAGCAGAGTAAAACAAACGCAGAAGTAGCCACTGGTGTTTGTTGGTGTTTGACACAGCCCATGGCTGAGGAAAACATGTTCGTGTCAGGCACCCAGTTTACAGAAGCTGTGTCAACAAGCTAGTCTTTGTGGCTGGGGAGCTCCAGCTGCCCAGTGTAATTCACTGATGGAGAGCGGGCAGAATGGGCACAGCTGGAACTGAGAGCTCCAGAAGTTGTACTGGGAAGAAAAATCCTGACAGGCGCCAGGCTCTGCCAAGATGGAGAAACCCCACTCTTTGTAGCTTTGTCTAAAATAGCTACTAGAGGTCTTGAGAGCCAAAACAGTCGTGTCTACGATGGAGTTTGAGGATGCTACTATGAGAAATGTCGAGTAACATGAGCACCCTGGTGGAGTGCAGCCTGCTACGGGGCCTAATTATGGTCTTATTAATGCTTTCTTTCATCACTGCCTTCCAGCCTTCAGATGGTGATTAGACCTATTTATAGGGGCAGACTCCCTTAATATTCAGCACAGTGCACTTCTCACCAATCAAATCAGTACCATCTGCATCTTTGATTGCTGCTTAATAACACTGTAGAACATGTTTAATTAAAAAATATAAATAGACTTTTCATCCTCTTAACTTAACAAAGTGCTTCTCTCTTCCTCCCTTCCCCTCTGTTCCCCCACCTAGCTCCCCCAAAAAGGTAAGGTTGGCTTAGCACTGGGGCTGTGGTGAAACCCTCACCTCACTCATGGAAACAGACACCAACTTACAGGCTGATGTCTACTTACTCCTCTATCGGAGGAGACAGTGCTTTGTGATAAGCTGTGCCCAAAACCTGTCTCTAGGCCATCTTTTGTGTGTTCACCTGTAGCTCATTTGTGACTTGGTCTCTTCCCAGCATGGAACCATCCTGTTGGTGGTGGTACGATGGGAAGCGGTGGAAGAGATGCAGACCTGTGTTTTATTGCATGTTGCTCATCTCTGTGTCCTTGCAGGTGGCCACTGATCTTTTATTAGGGACCTACAAAGGAGAGGCAGAGGGCTAGAGAGAGCCTGTCACTTCTTCTTGGAGCTGTTACTGCATGTGGGAATTAAAAGCCATCGGTTTGAGCTGCCTTTCCAGTGCAGCGACAGAAGCAGCAGCACAGTAATTTCTGAAACAGCTCTTGTATCTTTGAAGAACACACACTGATTTTTTTCAAAGTATTTAAGTGCTCTTCTTCCCCTGACCCCTTTTTTATCCCTTGGAGCATGTTAAGGAAGCAAGTATTGTTGGTGGCTTGCTTTTATTCTCCTTTATTTTCACAGCTAAGTACGCACTGGGTAAGTGCTTGTATATAGCAGTCTGCCTGTGTTGAGGAAAGCCGAATTATTAGTACTTGCCTTTGTTTATGCTCCCTTGAAGAATTAAGGTTTTATAAGGTTGTGATGTTTTTTTGTTTGCAGATAATCATCTCAGTGCTCGGTCCTCCACAGAGCATTATTTTGGAGTTTTCCTTCTTTCACAGACTCTGTTTGCACTGTAACAAGTTCTCTTGGGTTTAGCCTCAACATAAGGAGTTTTATTCTTGGGCCCAGGGGGAAGTCACCCAAGAGGTCAGCAGAGTAGGGGGAGCATTTCTCTACTTAGAGCGGTGAATTGTATGCTTCCTTCTCTAGCTTCAGAGAGCTGCAAATCTCTACGTGGCCCTTGGAGTATTTATTAGACTTGGCTGTGGTGGTTGAACAGTGTGACTGGCTGCAGATATCTGGAAAACCTGGAATGCTTAGCCTTTATCTGTGCTGGTGCAAGGTTTTTGGAAAGGTGACTGCTGTAATTTCCCTCAGCTTTTGCTGGTGTGAGTGTTGGAACTGGGGAGAGAGCAACTTTCAGCACAGCAGCTCTGACGGTTTTTATCCCGGCTTATGTGAGGTTAAAGGCACAGACAGCTTCAGGCAGAAGTGCAAATGTGAGCAATCATTAGCTCTAGTCACAACTTCCAAATCAGGATATAGCACACGTAAGCAGGTGGTGCAGTGAGAAAGCAACCTTTTTCTCTTCCTTTGCAACTTAATAAGGCAAATGAGGTTATTATATAACACCAGAGCACATTTGTCTTGATCATGAAAGTTGACATAGAAAAAATAACTGAATAAAAACTGGCTGGAGCCTCCAGATGCTGCAGCTCTTCTCTAGAGCCTCTTTGATTGCAAAAAAAAAAAAAAAAAAAAAAAAAAAAAAAAAAAAAAAAATAGTTCTGCCTTGTATGGCCCACAGGTGGTCATACCGCTAATGATTAAATCATACTCGCTTTGGGGTTTTATATGCCCATTTCTCATAGCAGCGTCAGAGCGCTTCTCATTGGCCTGCCTTCGTAATTCCAGGATGCAGTGCTTTCTGCTGACACATCCAGCTCCCTCTTTAGGATTCTCGAGTGGTACTGAAACCAGTTTGTTGCTTTGCTGGAAGGTACTTCCAGGTGGAAGACATGAACAGTTTCTTTGTGTCTTTGGCATGTGTTAGGTGAAGGCTTAGCATCCATTGGGCAGAACGGGAAAGCAGAGATGTTTCTCATCTGCAGCACTTCGTTTTTATGTAATGCTCAATTGTGATAGTGGAGTGTGGTAAGGATATTGGCCGCTTCCTTCTTGCTACACCAATGGCTGAGATAAAAGAAGAATCAGTCTTACTGAGTGACATTTGGTCTTTGCTTCCCTTCCGGACTTTGGTTGGCAATACTTTGAATCTTTCCCATTAAAATCTTCCTTGTTCCCGGCAGCTCCTTCTCTTGGAGGAAGCAGTCCCACTTTTATCATAAGCGCACGATCAGTCCTTTACTCCAAGTGCTTGTAAAACTGGCTTGCTTCCCCAGTTGGTTTGCTCACAAAAAGTAATAACAGCTGTAGCATGGGATTTTGCCCTTCTGGTCATTGCTGGTTTTGCTCTTTCTTGCTTTAAACTTACAATTTTTTACCTTCCACAGAAAGAATCATCTCTTGTATTTGACAGCAGTTCCCACAGAGTCTGCTGCATCTCTCTAGCGTGGCAGTTTGTTGGTTTTTTTTTTTTAGGAAAAGTGAGAATCTGGAGCTCATATGAGAGGCTGTGCTGAGAGCCTGTGAAGCTGAAGTTTACCGACAGCCAAACTGTGACAGTGCAAGCAGGAGCACCCTGGGCTTTTCCCACTTTGCCCCACCAGTGTGTGTTTGTTCCTTTGCAAGGCAGCACTGGGACCTACCTGCAGGGCAGTCTGTAGCTTCTGAGTGCAAGGAGAGGGACAGCTTGGTGGTGGCTGCTTCTGAGTGTGAGCCTCTGTCAGTTCTGAGTGGAGTGTGGCTTTAGAATGGTCACCAAAAGAATTAGGATTGCTGAGAATCTGGGAAGTGATATTGGGACTGTATGACCTCATCTGGCCCCAGAGGTGAAAGGCTTGCTCTTGTTATCTTCTGGGGCAGGACTATGTGGTAATGGTTTTGATGGTCAAGTTAAGAAGTCCCCTTCTTGCCCTTGGGCTGTTTGTCTGGCTGCAGTCACTTGGGTCGTTGAACTGATGGGCATCCCAAAAATCAGCAATGTTGATGCAACAAATGAGTTGTGACCAGTGACAGGCAGGATCATCAACTTGTTTTGCTGCCCAAATTTCTTGGAGCTGCGTGCTTGCCGTTAGCCTGGCGCTTTGTTCCGGTCAGTCACTCCAGCAGTGGGTCTGAGAGCAAAGGGATTCCAGCTTGGTTACGGGCAGCAGATCCAAAAATGCCATCTCAGAATTAGCTGCCCACCTTCACAGATTAACTTGTATGTTTTACAAGTCAAAATAATAATTTCCTGTCTGCTGAATAGGTGCAGTCAGGAAGTCTAATCAGTGTGCAAACATTGCCGCTGAGGAGCGTGGATGCAGAGCCTGGCTGCCAGCGATGCATGAAGTGAAACACAACGGGTCCGGGCTTCCTGCAGCAGCGCCAGGCCTTCCAATGGCTGCGCTTGGTTTCATAAATTTGTTGTCTGTGGAAAGGCTCCTCTGTGTCCTCCTTCTTTTCTGCTTCATGTGATTCATTTTTTAATTAAAAACAAACAAAAAATTGATCCATACCACGTTTACAGACAGGCTTTGCTAACCTGCTACGGTAGAATCAGAAAGGATGAATTCAGAGAGGTGCTGTGTACATGTGCAGGAATGGCTGCAGGCAAGTCTGATCTGACATCCTTGCCTTTTGTGCAGCAAGGCAGGGAAATTAAAGAATATGTGAAGACCCCTGTAATTTTCACCTGTGGAACTGCTGGTTTATGCTGCAGCTATCTCTTCAGGCTTTTGTTTTGTGAATTCTTCCTGTCTAGCTTGTGTTTCTGCGTTTCTTAGCCTGCTCTGTGTGCCCTCCACTGGGAAAGGAGGAGAGCTGCCTTCTATCAATAACAAAGGTGCTGGCATCTGTTGTACTCTTTGCACACTGCAGAGCTGCCTGGACCAGCTCCTGGGAACCTCCAGGTGCCACAGAGGGGTATGCTGCATCCTGACACAGATCCTGCCTTCCTTTGTTTGTATTCAGCCCAATGACAGCACCCTGCATGATGAACCCCCATAGTGGGCAGCTGTAGATTGGGGCTTTTTACAGTTTGAGTGAGCAAGGCACGTAAAGAAAACTTTTGAAAGGATTTGTATAGGCCTAATAGCAAAGCTTCAGAAAAATGTATGGATACTCTACTCTGTTTGTTAGATCAGGGTGTTCAAGCAGTTACATATTAGAAATTGTAAGCTCACTAATACGATCAGAGAGACAAATTTCTTCTCTATGCCCTCCTGAAAGTCCCAGGAACTTTTTCTTATTTTTGTGGACAGAAACATGGGAGGCAGATGGAAGGAACAACAGAGGGAAACATAAGCAAAACTGGCAGGATGGGAATGTGGATGGGGCATAACCTTATCCTGGCTGTGCTGTAGAGCAATGCTGTGGGCCCAGCTACGTCTAGGAACATGCATAGCGCTCTGATGCAGGTGCTGAAGACAACTGAAAGATCTCAGTGACTGTTTCTGTTTTGTATGTGGAAGGATCCTGAAATAAGGAGGCTTTTTTCAAGATAGTTACTAAAGAACAACCCAGTCACCAGAAGCAATGAGCAGCTCCTGGGAGTCTAAGAATGGAAGAAGTCTCATTAACCTACTTGGAGCAGGGGCATGTGTGTACATGCATGCCCTGTCATTTTTTTAGCTGCTGTTCTTGGAAGGGAGCAGTGCTTGTGTTTCTTGGAGCAGAAGTGTAAAATGAAATACTGCATTTTGCTAATAGAGTTGCATGACCTGAAATATATCCATCTGGAATATGAGAATGGGAGGAGGAGACAGTGATTTCTCACTAATCCTATCACCAGATTGAACTGACTTTGTTTCAAAGTGGGGCCTTTTGTTTTCAGCATAATATTGAGCAGAGAATTGTTAATTATCATGGTAAAAATGAAATTGTCGTTCCTAAGATCATTCAGGCAAGCAAAAGACTCCTACCTTTACCGTAGCTACCTTGGATTTTTAAAACAATCAATATGTCAACCTTACTATGGGCCTTCCTCATCACCTCGCTGATGACCTTGCAACCACTTTAAAATAGTTAGGGGAGAGAAGGTGAAGTCTCTGAATAAAAGCTCTGATACAATGGAAAAGTGTTTACTACAATGCTCTTTTTCCTCTTTCCTTTAGGCACAATGACTACAGTGGCCCAGAAGCACTTTCTGGAAGGGCAGACATACTCCGTCCCCCTGATCCAACCGGATTTGCGCAGGGAGGAGGCCGTTCAGCAGGTGGCAGATGCACTTCAGTACCTGCAAAAGGTGTCAGGCGATATTTTCACCAGGTATGGTTCTTTCACACAGGGGCTGGGAGCTTCGCACTGTGCAGCTGGACATGGACTTCTGTGGTAAGGGAAAAGGCATTGCACTGGTGAGCAATGGAATTTCAGAAAAGGACTGAATGCACTTCAGTAAAAGTCTATTGGATTCAGGTGCTGTCAACGTTAAGCATCATCAAATGGCTACTGTTTGCAAGAGGTCGTTACTAGCTTTTAATTCAGTTGCAGATTCCCACAAATTGCATTGCTACTTCGGCTGTGGTTATCTTTGATTCTTTCTTGCTCATGTTTTAAATGAGAGACTTTGTTATTTAGAGTAGTTTGAAGATCTGTCTTTTTGAGTTATTGTACTTGGAGCTGTGGAGTAGAAAGTGTCTCTTTGTTCTGATCTCTGGACTTGCAAACTGTTCTCTTTGGGCTTCTTTTGTACTTCTGGTTTTGTATGTTGGGAGGGCAGAGTGCGTGAGTGCCTGTTCTTCTCACTGTGGTCTCTCGTCTATCTAAACTGGTGTCTTCAGTAATTCAGCCCAGGCTTGCCACTTCTTGCATGCAATTGTCTTTAGGATTAAATCTGTAAGACTACCAGCATAGCAGATCAGAGAGATTCTTGGGTTTTCTTGCAAATTATAGTTAATCTAGTGCCTTTTTCATCTGAAGCTATCTTTGATATCTCAGTGCCCTGAGACAGCATGTCATGTCATTGATGTAGAAACAGGAGATCAACATTTATCTTCTCAGAGACAGAGAAGCAAAAGCACTTGCTTTGGTTTCAGTGGGGATCATCACTGCCTAGTATGATTTATTATGGTGTGAGCAGGACTATGATGTTCTCTCTTCTTTTGAGTTGTTTCTTTGTTTATTTGCTTTTTTAAGGGCAGATTGAATTCCTTCCATTTTTGATCACAATACTTTGAAAGACAGTCTCTGAGGAAAAGGTAGTCATGAAGGCTGAGCTCAGGTCGTTGAGGTAAATAAAGGCTTTTCATTGGAATAATCTTCGTTTGAATAAGGGCTAAAGGACTCCTGGACAGGGCTGTGTGTAGGTTGGACTAAACTGAACACACAGCCTTATTCTTTTGTGCTCTTCCCAGTATGGGAACTCATGATGTAAGGATGAGTGAGAAAAGACTTTACAGAGCTGCCAGAAACATGTGGAAGGCCCCCCTCAAACTTGGGACTGATGGGCAGTGCTGTCCCTCTCTGTGGGGCAAAGAAAGCTATTGATAAAGCAGGAGTGGTTCTTCCCCTACTGCCCCCCCCCCTTTTTTTTTTAAGCTCGCTGCTTTGCAATGCAGTGCCCTGTAATTTCCCTAGGGAGGCAAGCCTGCTGTTTTGTATGCAAGTCACTTCTGAGTCCTGAACAGTGACTGTGATGCTGTTCCCTCGCTCTTTGGTGCACTCATGACTTTTAATTACCAATTTTTTCCAACAACAGAGGAGGCTTCATTGGGCTCTTTGTTTGCTTTGCCTTTCCTCTGAGGTCTCGCCTCTCTGATATAATTAATAACGATTTAGTAATTATGCAGGCGTCTGATTAAAAGTTCCATGACCTCAGTTGTTCCTTGCCAATCAAGGGGCAGTGCTTTCAAGGTGAGAACTTTGCCACTTAGTGAAGAGTGACCTTTTTTCTTCCCTTTCCTGAGATAAGGCAGCTCTATCTTCCATTTCCAGGAAGGAGCTGCCTTATCTGGGGAAGCTGACTGCTCCGATCTGCAAAACAGTTGCTTGCAGTGTTGATGGAGAGGAAACTTGTTCATTATGACAGACTCAGCTGAGTGTGTCAGACTCATTACTTCAGTATTACAAAGATGCAGATGTTTTGATGTTGTTTTGTAGGAACTGTTGGACTGGTACGCTGCTTTAGAGAGTGACAAGCCAGTTTGTAAATTGTGGAAGGTGGAGTGAAAGAATCTCCCCTGCTCTCTATGGAAAGAGGAATCTTTCTACAAACAATTATTTTTTCCATGTTAGCTCATCAAAGCTTCTGCTTTGCTGACATGACAATGGAGTATGAAATCTTCAAGTGAAAATGTCCAGCCTCTGTGCAAGGAGGTGAGCTTTTGCCTCTTTTTATTTGGAAACCAGCTGAGGGCAGCTGTGGCACTGTTGTGGTTACAGAAAAAATATTCTGGGAAGTAACTATGAGAAATTTTTGCCAAGCTGTTATCTTTCAAAATGCTCTCAGACAAATGACTTGTTAGATTTAGCTGTGGCAAGTTATGTGATGAATGGGGTGCTTGGGAGAGTTCATTATTTTGTAGATACTCAAGGGATGTGCAGCTGCAAAAAAATGTATAAACTATGGCTGAGACCCAGAGGAGATGCACTAGGAACAGCCTTGGAGAGCAGATCTAACAACCCATAGCATTTAAACCTCCTCTGCACCTGGGCTGTGATCTGGAATCATTAAGAGCTCAGCATCCCCCTGGTTCTTGTATCTAACCCATGGGAGCAGAGACCCATCCTACATCCTTCAAATACAGAGTACTACGTTCTGCAGAGGGAAAGCACTGAGCCAGGCAGGCTCTCAGTTGCTGGGCACTACAGGTTGATGCCTTCTGTCACTACTGTTAACAGTCTGGTTAGAACTCTGAGCAAGTCCTGCCCTCTTGGTGCTGATATCAGTGTGTGAGGAGATCAAGAGGCTGTGTGTACTTCCTAGGGTTGTGTTTTGGAGCAATTGAATTTCTTACTTTGTGTATGTTGACTGAACTCATGTAATTAATCTGCAGTGGAAGCTTCAGAAAAGACCAAATTCATTGCCTGCAGCTATTGAGATTTTAGTACATATCATTACTGCTTAAAACATAAATATTCTAACAGAGCCAATCTGACATAATGAGTTTAACTCTTGGACTTCTAAGGAGGGTTTTTGATGCAGGTTGCAGTAGGCAGAATGACCAACTTAAACACTCAACCAATAGTATCTCATCTATTTGTTTCTTCCTTACCAGTGTTTTCTGGGTGAAAGCTTGTGTTGGAATCACGCGCTGTGGATTTTTATTTTTTACAGAACTGTTGTTGTGGTAAGTACTTAAGATAGGTGATGGGTTGAGGTTTTTTGAGATCGCCCCTTGGTTAGCGAGGCCTGCCCTTTGGGATTTCTCAGTTTCTGGAGGGAGTTTTGGTTGCCAGGCGATGTTAATAACCTCTAATATGTCAGCTCATTATTCAGACTGTACACTTTTGTATAACAGATTTGTGGAAAATTGCCTATCCGAGTTATCTCATTTAGTGTGATAGCAGTAGAAGGAAAACAATTACTTGGTGTGGAGTGTCGTTATCAAGGTCACAGTCTCCTTTGCCTATAATCAAACCGTAAGTTGTGCACTATATGAAATTTCTTGTGGGCAACAGAACCCTAGGGAAAGTTTTGGACAGGAATAACATTGAGATGCAGATAGGGTGCATTCTGTGAGATGCGTGCCCCAGACAGAGCTTTGACAATGACTGCATGTCAGTCTGGCTTGAAATTGAAAAAGCAGGCAAAACCTTAATTGTGAGGTGCATTTAGGTGTTCCTCCCACTTCTTTTAAACTTATCACTGTGATTAATCCTGATGATCAATAGTGGAAATGGATGACTAAATATCTCTGTAAGAATGGATTTGATTTAGGGCTATTTGATTTGGATCAACTAATGCATTTCTGAAATGTACATGTTACCTAAGCAGTTATATAAATTTGTGAAGAAGAATCTTGCTGCAAACTGTGTTGCATTTTGCTGCACACTGTGCCGTAGAGCTTGAGCACTGCATTGCATTTGTTCCTCTGCTGGCTGTTTGGGTTTGATTTTACCAGGAGGAGAGATGTCAGGCAGGCTCCGTAGTGATGGGCCTCCCTTCTGATAAGTTTACACCAGGAGACTGGCTCTAGCACAGAGAATCATTTTTTCTCCAGGTACTTCGAGAGTGACAAGACTCTTATAGAGCAGCAAGTCACCCCTTGGTATTTTGAAGGCATCCTGGAGGCCATCTGAGAAAGGGTGCTAGTCTTGTTTAGTTTCACATATCTCTCCTGAAGGACTGTAGGATTATCACTGCTATGAAATGCTGTAGGCTGTTCATTGCTCTGAAGGTTGAGCAGAAATGGTGAGGTAAAGGACTGGGTGAATGGTCTGCAGACGTGGGGGGCGTGGAGCCTGGGGAAGACAGAGAAATTTTGCCTGCAGATGTTGGTTGTTCTTGTAGAGGCGTGTCCAAGTAATGTGGAATTTTTGTAAATGTAGCACTCTTTTGTAAGAAACTGCTCAGTTGTTTTAGGTCTTGTGGTTTTCTAGAAGCTGAATCTTAAAGCTTGTAAAGGTGGAGCTTGAGAGGTGTTCCAAAGCTATGGGGAGATTGGTACATTAGGGGGTCAGCTCAGCACGCCTGGTGGCAGCTGGCAGTAGCTACCTTCCCAGGCACTTGAGAAGAGGGGAGGGATAGAGAATGTTCTGCAGGAGTCCAGATCAAGACTTTCTGGATGCTGCTAAAATCCCTAAGCTTAAAACCTTGTGGGATGTGAGACCCAGATTCCATTCAGATGCCTTGACAACTCTGTGGAGTGTCAGGGTGGGGAGTGCAGTTACAGCTGTCAGAGCTTGAATGAAACTGAAATAGGAGGAACGAGGAGACTGAATGGTATTAAGTCATTAAAAGATTACTCCATAAAAATGAAACAAACATGATGGAGAATTAGCAAGATAGGATTCTTGCTCATTTCAGAAAGTGCTGAAAATCTGTGTCTTTCGGACTTCCAGCGATTAAATGCGTCTTTTGAAGGAGAAGAACAGAATGCTAAATTTGACTCTGCAAGATTCTTTTTATGGCATTGTCATTGAAATATAGTGATGGTTACTTAAGCCCCTGCTCTAGGACTACTAACATCAGCTCTTCCACACCAGTTTCTATCACTAGAAGTCTGTTTATCTTTGAATCCCATTCCCCCAAAAGGACATCGATCAATCTGTTCTGCCTTAAGAAATTGAAAGGCAGGCTTGAACTTGATAAGGGAGCTGTAGCCTTCTTTATGCTAACAAAGCCTTCAGCGTAGTTTAAAATGAGCAATTTAAGGAAATGATTGAAGTTCTTTACCCTCAGTATCCTCTTCCAAGCAGGCTTAAACTTGTCGCACCTGATAGTAAGTCTGCAAAAAGAGGAACATTGTAATGAACAACTAAGAGACTCAGTCTAGGCATTAATGCAAAATGTTGCCCAAAGCACGAGATGACTTTGCATTAGCTACAGAAAGCGTTGTTTGAGGAAGAAGGGCTCTTAATGCTTCGTTCTGTATCTGAAAACAAAGTCATGGAATATGGTGTCCAGTATGGCTGCTGAAATGGCTATCTAGGAGCACAAAAGGAAACACAAGTCTTAGCTATAATCTTAGTCACTAAATATAAAATGAGTGGTTTATGTGCAGTAGCTAAACTGCTGATATATCAATTTGATGTAAGTAGTTAAAGAATTTAAAAAATGAAGCAAAATGCAAAAGTTGCAGAAATGTTCTCCCACTTCTGGATTTGGTCTCAAGGCTGCTTAGAATAGGGAGACAAACAATGATTTCAGATTAAATGGAGCTCTTGAGAGGATTCTCAACACTTACAGGGCCCTTACTGGTAGTAGAATATCTAATGGGGACATGAGACAGTTTGATCAAAACAGATGGCATGTGCAGTACAAAAGGCAAATGGTAAGGAGAAGCTTAAGTAACTTTGGTACATATGGTTTATTGTTTTGCTTTGGTGTGTATGTGTATATATATATGTATAACAACCCTGACAACCCTGTTTGTACTGTGTTCCTTATTGCAGAAAAGTCAATTCTGACTAGCAGCTTTCAAGTTCTGGTGAACTAATTGATGGTATTTGGTGTATGTTCTTTGTTCATTTATGAGCAAGGAGATATCCACCTGAGCTTCTGTAAGACTGGTGAGTGTGATGCCCATCAGTTACAAAAGGGATGTTGTTGGCTACAACTGTTTGAGTTAGATTTCCTGAAAAGAGGTGTCCCAGAAATCTGCGATAGTCTTAACACACACACGCAAAATTGAAAGTGCTTGATAGCACAGGATCTACTTGCTGTGTAGATTCTGTTCATGCAGCAAAACTCTGTCTTGAAGAAAACCATTAATGAGATAAACATTTAGCAACTGTCATTGCTTTTTTGTTTGTAACAGGTTTTTATCTATCTGTAGGCTAAAATGGATTTACTACTATCTGTAGATTCCCTGTGGCTCAGCTTAGCTTCTCTAAAGTTTCTAAAAAGCTATGATTTTAACATGGGAGATGCCACGTGTATTAGCTACCATTGTTTATTATTCAAAGACTATTGTACAAAACAGATAAAGCCAGTTTCAAAACCATCTATGGAAGTAAAACCTGTAGCAGAAAGACCAAAAGAAGCAAACATTTAAACCCATTTGTGAAGGTGAGAAGTAATTATCTTGATAAACGTGGCTTTCTTTCAGCAAATATTTTAAAACACAGTCAATTTGAGGACAGAGCTGTGACTAAGTAGAAGGATGGGTCATTTTGTACACCCTAACAGCTATAAATTGACTTAAACTTTTGTGAACTATCTTGTAACAAAAGCTATAGAGGTGTAATTACCCCTTCTCTTCACTGCTTTAAGTGGAAGCCTAAGAGAAGCTCTCTGCTATTGGCTTACTTGCTTACTGAACTTTTTCTGGATTGAAAAGGCAGCATCAGAGTAGCCTGGAGTCCCAGCACTATGAAATTGCAGTGATGCTTGTAGAAGCTAGCGGATTTCAGAAATACTCTGATTTGTTAATGCAGTGAGGTTTTAAATGGCTGGAAATTGTAATACCCTAGAGCCTGAGAGTAACATATCCAGAAAAAATAACAGTGATGTTGTATCCATAACGCTCTACAGCAGGCATGTCCAACCTGTGGGCTGCAGGTGGCCCGGCACAGCTTGTAATGTGGCCCACTCCCTGCTGCCGGTGACTCCTTACCACCCAGTGGCCTGGCCCAGCTCTGGGCTCACACCTATTGCTCAGCAATAACCAAACCATCAGTGTGCTATTTAACACTGTCTGAGCAGAATCCAGGACGCACGGAGGGCACAGTGCAGTGCTAACTCAAGTTATGGTGAATAATTTTATGCATTTTGATACATTTACTAAACACAGTCCAGTGAATAGCAAAGAATATGCAGCCTTGCTTTCCATTTTAATAAATAAATTTGAGAATAGGTTTTAAGATAGCCCAAAATTCATCAATTTTTCGGTGCATTTGCAACTCCATTTTCAGTCAACATAAATACGTTACCAGAGAATTTTCACATGGAACATACAGAATTGCAAGCAGACATTCAACTCAAAGATAAAAGTAATCATGTCTTTCTACTGGACTTTTCTAAGACCCATCTTACCAGAGAAACATATCCCTCTCTTCACAATCACGCCTTGTTCACGTCATATCACTTTTTGCCAGGATGCACATTTGTGAACAACATTTGTTTTCAAGGATGAAGCACAGGAAGAGTAAAATTCTACGAAAAATCTCTGACGAGCACCTTGAGAACTCACTACGAATTGCAGCCACTTCCATTGAACCATACAGATGCATTAGTTTCACAAAAACAAGGTCAAATATCCCACTAGTTTTATGGAAATTGATGGAAACTGATGGTGATCTGTCATCCTTGTCATGAACCAGAAAGACTTTTTCCAGTAAGAAACGCGAGCCTTTACCACAGGACCAGGTTTCCACATTTGAGTGTTTGTGTTCAGTT
Source organism: Penelope pileata (assembly GCA_013396635.1). Lineage (NCBI taxonomy): Eukaryota > Metazoa > Chordata > Aves > Galliformes > Cracidae > Penelope > Penelope pileata. The sequence continues at coordinate 460,911 of WBMW01005925.1, forward strand.
AATTCTGAAGACAGAGGTGCGTGGGCTTGTTGACACCTTTTCTAAGCTCATCTCTTCAGTGTTGCTTTAGAGTTTCTACCCAAGAGAGACAGATGCAGATATGCGAGTAACTTGTATGTGCTATCATAAATGTGAGTGAGTGCCTCAGAAGTAGAGTTGGGTCAGAGGTAAACCACAGTTCAGTGTGAGTGTGATGGGATGGTGTGGTAGGGAGAGGGGGAGGAGAGGATGATTTAGGCTACAGTGTATCTCTGGTTGTGTTTTGCTAAGAGCTATGGTGCTGATCCCACAGGAGTTCAGTGGCTTGACAATGGTTGATCAATATTCTGGGCTGCGAGGGCTGTCCAGAGAGCAGAAATGGAACAGACATCCCAGCCATACCCGTGAGTGACTAGTGCAAAGAGCACTCTTGGCTGAGTCCCTTGGTGTGGGAGTGCTAAGTGTGCTTCCCTAACACTTACCCACAGTTGTGCCCTGAGAACTTTCTTCAGGGCTGACCCTCAGCAGAATGTATGCCCTTCTGAAACAGCTGTTTTACAGCCAAGTAAGCTTCCTTTCCTTGAAGTACTCTGGATGGCTGTGGTTTGGAAGGAACTGGAACCACTTCATGGGATATACGACTGAGATTTATCCAGCACCATGTTATGTCTACAAACTACTAAGGCAAGAAGTTGATGTTAATTAACAGAGATTTGGAAAAGATCTTACAAACTTTCCAATCCAGAGGGGCATCCCTTTTCTCCCCCTACCACCTCAAGTGTCTGTAACTATTACTCTCCTCTGGAAATAGCCAAGGAGGAGCAGATCTTAACAAGTCAGTATGTGCTTCACAGCAAACAATTTTTTCCCTTCTTCCTTGTTTCTTAGCCTGCAGGTGTGGCAATATTGTCTGATACTCCCACTCTTCTTGACACAATTGTCATGTTGTTCTTTTCTTATACAAAGTGATAGCTCTACCTTCTCAACCAGCTTCAAATGCTGGACTCTTACACGTGTTGGAGTCATTTTCTCTTCCTATGGATGAGTTTTGTCTATTCAGTCAGCCCTGGAGGAAGAGATGCAAACAAGTCACTTTGTTTTACAGGCATGACTTCCATCAGGTATCTAGTGTGGAGAAAACTGTCTGGAAAATAACACTGAGAGGCTTGAAATGCCTGTTACTGACTCCCTCCTCAATAAACGGGAGTGTGTGCACTGGAGAGAGTTGGGAAAGGACACAGGAGTGCCAAAGGTCTGTTCTTCACACTTGACTGGCAGATTAAATTCTCTTTCTGTGGTCCTTTTTGACTAGCTGTGGTGCTGTCACTGGGCTTTTTCAAAATGGGGTAGGTTAGAGTTTGGGTGTAAATGCAACTGACAGTTGAGACAGAGCAGCACTTCTGGAAATAGCTGATCCATTTGCAGATTCTAATAGGGGAAAAATAAGAACTCCTTCATCTAAATCCTCCAAATAATCACTTTATTGAGGGAATCTACCATGCTGTGCCATTAGGGAGAGGAGGGGATGAGGGATTTAGAAGTAATGCATGTTAAAGAGAAACCCTGGGAGGGTGATGTAGTGTCTTCTGAGTTCAATGCCATTCTTAATTTATCCAAGAATATGATCCTTATTCAGGATTAATACATATTTTAAAATGCAAATACCTGGTTTTATTTTACTTCTAGGAATTTTAGATCTACAATCAAAGCTGAATATAAGAAATGCTCGAGGGGCCTAAGAGGCATAATAGGGTGTTCCTTGTAGAAAAGAAGGTAAAGCTGTTGCACTTCTGCTACGTTAGTGCAGCAATAGTCTCTCTGGTTATTAATGAAATGTATGTAACAGTCATTCCAGTAACTCAGCACCAAGCCCAACTGAAAATTTCCTGTTCTCTGCAGTTCAGTTCTGTGTTGCTTTGGCTCAATGACTAGATTTCTTTGGTGTTGCTTCAACAGCTGCGCTTTTGAAAGTGGTATCTTGGATTTTGCTGGTTCTAGACCAAACTCAGATTCTACTGTGTGACCTTTTTGAGAGAGGAAGGGTGAGAAGCTTCTGACTCTTGTTGGGTTGCTGAGCACCAGGCAGCGTTTTCTTTGTTCTTTCTAGCATTTGGACAGTTTAGGAAAAGAAATAAATAACAAATCGTGGCCAAAATCATGCCCTTTATTATGCTTCATGCTTACTCTGTTAGCTGGAATGAGGGGATTAACTGCTGCTGAAGGCATTGGTCTATGAAAATGCTTATTGTGTTAATATTTCACAAATGGAGCAGTCAGACTAGCAGAATCGATGTATTTATGGTCCTGGCAGTTCTGTGGTAGGGAGGGAGGTTTGCAAAGTATACTGTACAAATTTGTTCTGGTGCTATTGTGAAGCCAGTATTTCCATTCTTAAGGACTGTTTGCAAGTCACTACTTAGGGACGATAAGTTTAAAAGGACACTGAGGAAAATGAAATTGTATATCTAGAACTGCTCTTGAGGTGATGCCTGAGCACTGATGTGCCACAGAGTGCTTCATTGAGATGATGGAGCAGATGTCAGACTAAGCAGAGAGGTGTCTGCTCTTCAATTCTGTTAGAAAAAAACCTCTGAGGCCCAAAGATTTTTTGGGGAAAAGTAACTGGAAATCTCTTTAAGAAGTACTGTAATTTCTCTGTAAAGGTGTTGGATGGAAAACATCATAAAAAGTTACTTATTTGGTGAAGAACACAGGCTCAAATTAGCTTGTTGATGGGCACATCGTAGAAGGTGCCTTCTGAGATTTGAGTGTGAATGCAATTGATTATAGGGAAATGAAGAAGTAACACTAAACAGCTGCTGTTTCTGAAGTGCAAATATTGTGAACTAAAAAGCTCCATTAGGCAAAAAATAAGGAAAGAAACCTTTCCTTCAAGAGAAGGATACCCTTTTGGAAAGAGAGGGATCTGTTATGAGAAGAACTTCAAATTGGAACCGTGGGTGAGAAAGGGAAAAGATTTAGTTAGCAATGAGATTTCTTATCTAGCAAACAGCTGGGAACTTTCTGAGAAAGCAATTCTAACGTGGTGGAGCTTGTTTTCTTTTTAAGAAAATTCAGAAGGGAATCTTGGGAATCAATATTGGTTGTCACAGGCTGGTGAGGAGGATCTTTGATGAACAGAAGCACTGAGTGGCAGTGCTTACGTGGGAAGAAGTATTTAATTGAAAGAAGAGTAGAAGGGAATAGAGTGATCACTGCAATAAATATTATGGGCAAAAACATAGTATTGACAGGGAAAAAAATGAAGCCTGGATGCTGCAAGTCATGCTTCAAACGCTAGCTAGGCCATTTACCTGTATCTGATGCCAAACTCAATACATCAGGGGGCAAAGTGAGGAAAGACCACAAAGGCAGGTCCTTACTGCACGATGGAAGTCAGAAAAGAACTGAGTGTTACAAGAAGAGACGAAGTGCAGTTGTCTTTGAGGGTTTCACTGCTCATGAAGCAGGATGATGTATGGTAGCAAGTCCTTTTTCTTGCTTAAGCTTTCCTTCTCCTGAATATACTAGTCTAGTTGTGCAGCTCAGTGGCTTTTAAAGAGATTGATTTTAGTTAGTGGCTTGATGCATGTTCCTGTGTGAGTCCTAGCTTGTGAATGATGGCTTTTAAGGATCTGATATTGAAAGGAAGACGGAAGGGTTAACTTGTTGGCACATAAGCCGAGTTCTGTGTGATTGCCATTAGCTACTACGTGGGGAAAAGTTAAAGCCAATGCAAAAACCTTCATCTTCAACTTGTGTCTTAATTGTAGAAAGAGAGTATGCTTTTGATCCGGAGAAAGAAGTGGTGGTAGAAAGAATGGTCAGTCTTTTGCATCAGTGCTTACTGGCTGTAATTTATTCAGGAGGGCAGCAGTGGGAGCGATTTGACAGTGGGGAGGCACTGAAGAGTGTAGGAGTACTTACACAAGTAGTCTTAAATTGAGTAAAAATGAAAAATGAAGCAGCTACTGAAATATGTGTTAACTCACAAAAATTGTTCAGATTAATGAATAATGGACTGCAAATCTGGTCTGCTGGGATTGCACTGCAAATTTCCCCAGATTTCCTTTGTCATTGGGAACAAGTGATGCCACCCTTGGTATAACAAGCCACCAAGACCTATTTAATGCTTGGAAATTGCTTTGAGATCTTTGGATGAAAAGCTGTGAAGTTCTAATGATATTAGTTTAAATGCAGTGAAAAGCAGTGCTTTTCTCAGAGAATGGCTAGGGCCGGAACTTCTATCACAAGCAATCATTTTCTTCTCTGGAGGTGGGTCCGTTTCGATCAGTATTCTTATTCTGGTGACAATGGCTTGTTTAGGTAATGGAGATAAACATGCTAGGAGCAGCGTATGCACTATGTGCTGTGCTGAAATTAAAAGCCTGTGTCCCAGTGAATGAGCGGATGCTCAGCTTACTTGGTATGTTCAGCTGTGTGACACCAATAGTTAGCTCAGTTCCACCATGCTGCTGTCTCGTACCCCCTCCTCAAAAGGCCCAGGGGAGAAAATAGGATGGAAAAAACCTTCATAGGTTAATATAAGGACATGGAGGTCACCCACCAATTACAGTCATGGGCAAAACAGACTCAGCACAGGGAGATTAATGTCATTTATTATCTATTGATAACACACTAGAGCAAGGAGAAACTAAAAACAAACTAAAGACACCTTCTCCCCCATGCACACTCATCTACTTCCTCCCAGTGAGTGGCACAGGGGAACGGGCAATGGAGGCTGTGGTCAGTCCATAATGCTTTGTCTCTGCCACTCCTTCATGGTCACTTTCTGCCCCTGCCCCACCACGGGCTCCTGTCCATGGCTGCAGCTCAGGGCTGGGGCTGCTCCTGCGGGAGCTCTCCACGGGCTGCAGCCTCCTTCAGGCCACATCCACTGCTGCACCGTGGGCTCCTCCATGGCTGCACGTGGAGATCTGCTCTGTGTGGTGCCCAGGGGCTGCAGGAGGACAGCCTGCTCCACCGTGGGCCTCTTCTGGGCTGCAGGGAACTTCTGCTGTGTGCCTGGAGCACCTCCTGCCCTCCTTCTGCACTGACCGTGGTGCCTGCAGGGCCGTTCTCTCACATTTCTCACTCTTCTCTCCCAACTGCTGCTGTGCAGCAGTTTTTCCCTTTCTTAAATTTGCTCTCCCAGAGCACACCCAGCATTGCTCATGGCCCAGCTCTGGCAGCGGCGGGGCCCTGTTGGAGCAGCTGGAGCTGGCTCTGCTCTGACATGGGGCAGTGCTGGGCTCTGCTCTCAGGGGGGCCCACCCCTTTGTTCCCTCTGCTACCAAAACCTTGCCAGGTATGCCCAACACTACATCTTCACATTAGTGCAGCCCACATAGTAGAACCTGCAGGGATTTTCATTAAATTAGTTCAAATCATACTTGCACAACTAGGTGCTGCTTACCTTGGTCAAGAAAACTGATTTAAAATTGCTTAGAAGGTATAGGCAAAAGTTGAGAATAAAAAGGAACTTCCTGATCTGCAATAAAGCAGCCTGTCCTCTTGTTCTGCACAGTCAAGATGATGTGGGCTTCCTTGCCAGTGGTGAGGAAGGCTCTGCAAACGTCACTCCTTCCTATTCCATCACAGTCATGTATCAAAGCCTCTTTGGCTCAAAGTGAGACAGAAGCTAAAAGAGTTGAGGAAGCTGCTGTGTGTTTGTAAGTGCTAGGCTCCTTCTGTTGCCACGTTCAGGTGAGGTTCAGAAGAAATGCCCCTTTGGGCTGGTGGCTCATGCATTTTTTTCTCGCAGCCCCACTTGGGAGAAGGCACAGATCAGATACTAGGATCCAGGGTGATCTGTCTTCCTTGACTGCTGATAGAAAATATGAAATGTTATCTCGATTAAGAGTAAAGGGCATAACAGAAGAGGCGTTTGTGTAGAATCAGATGGAGTGCCTGAAAGAAGACTGGGAAGGACTTTCTTTGACACTAAGTGATCCAGAAAAAGCTGAAACCTTTTTAAAGGTGTTAGCTCTTGTTACCCCCAGCTACTGTTCACCACAGGGTTACCTGGACGTTTCTCCACTACTTTCCTGTGATTCTATGTGGTGATGCGTATCTTCTGATCCATGAGAACAGAAAGAAAGATCTTTGCCTATTCCAAGAAGGGAGATTTAGTGAGAGAAAGGAGCAAGAGAAACCAAATGTTTGTGTGCAATTGATTAATTTAAGATTACAAGGTGCCAAAACACCTTCTCAAGCAATTTGCCAAATACGATGCATCACTTCAAGCAACGTGGAAACAAAATTCAGTGTTTTGCTTTTGACAGTCTCATAGAATTCTGCCCAGACAGGAAGGAACCTTCCTTTCAATAGTGATTTAAAAAAAAATACAAACCAACCAACCAACAAAAAAAAAAAAAAGCACTTAAGGCTACTAAAATGATTGCGCTTCAGTGAGTAAACATTCATGAGAAATTTGAAAGGAGGGGTGAAGACTCTATAGATAACAGTTACACTAGTGAAGGCATCTTCTGCCTGGCATCTCAAGGCAATTTCCGTAGCTGCGGTTCTGGGAACAGCTCCATAGTATTGTTCAGTATTTGCTTCCAAATATATTCCAATATATTTGCTTCCAAATATATGTAGTTCAGTATTTGCTCCAGTGCCAGTGGAAGAACTCAAAAGGTCACCCATAAAACTCCAACAGAACTGGTAGAAGAGCCATTCTTTTCTCCAGTACTTCTAGACCATCCTTCCCAGCAGCTGTCACTGTGAGGGTAGAACCTGTTGTGCTTATACATCCTAACACTATTAATGGAGAAGTAATTTGACTGGAAAATAGCCTGTATAATTAAACTAAAAGATCTACTTACGTGATTAATTTGCAGACCCAGTCTTTCAACTTAGTATATGTTTATTTTAAAGAAAGAAAAGGCCGTTGTCTTTCAGATCAGTCTGTGGTGGGAGGCAAGTAACAAACATGCAGGCTGAAAGGTTAAGGAAGAACTTGTTTGTGGCCTTTTGAAAAAAGGAAAAGCTTTTCTGGAGAGGAGAATAATGCAGAGGAAATGGGTACTGCAGTGTGACAGGTCAAAATTCACATAGTTTCCATTTTTATATAAACTTAATTCACAGTTAATTAAGTTCTTGCTTCACCTTGTGAAGTTCTTTCTGTGTGAGAACATGACCTCTGAAGAGTGCTGCATAGCAGATCATGCTGAGGGTAACCTGACAACCTTGATCACCCTCCAATCTGAAAAGCTGTTTGGCATTGCAGGAGTGGGGTAATATGCGAATACTGAAACACCTGCAAATCAGGCTTAAGGAGCAATCAAAGTGTGATAAACATTAATTAGTATAATACCCAAACCCTTAATGGAGGAAGGAACATTGATTGCACTGTCTCACTTGGGATTTCTTTCTGTCAGAGATGGTGTATGATGACAGCTTCTGATTACACTTACTCAGACATGAAATAAGACTTTAAAAACTGCTTAAATATGAAGGAGAGAAGAGCAGAAAGCAAACAAGTTGATCTTTCTTTGAGTGGCTGAATGTTTTTGGCTCTTTGTAAAAGCATGCATTTTTGCTTTTTGCCTTTCAGACTTTTGAGGTGAATGGCACTGTGAACCTGCTTTGAATGCTTCCCCAGATTGCTGTAAACTGTAAATGTCTTAGCAGCTTTTCTCTTGCCCTCTCCATCTCAATTCTGCAATGTTGCTGGCTGCTGGGTAGAGTTGTTCTGTGGGAGTGGTGAGAGGGGAAATCTGGCTTCTCACGGTCCATTTCTGGCTATGCTGGTTGTTGCAGTAAGGCTGTTTGTACATCACACTCTAGTGCCTTGTAAAACATTATCCTTTGTTAGCCAGCCAAGCTGCCTCTCTTGACTTGTTTCAGTCTAGTGGACTGTGAGTTTGAGCCCTTAGTTATGGATACTGGGGCTGATACGCTGATGTTTCCCCATCACTTCAGCCATCTGAGGAGTCATAAAAACCATGGCCTTCTTTCAATAAGATTTTTACACAAATTAGAAGTAGAAAAGTTTGCACTTTTATTCTTCTCTGCAGCATACAAATACTCGTAGAAGATAGTCATGACATGTCTCTGGGTCCCAGGAAACAAGTGGGCTGTGTAGCCTGAGAAGAAAGATGGACACCTAGCTGTCTCAGCACCACCTTCTGCTTTCATCATGGGACAATGTCTTCCCTCCCTGGTGCTGCAGGTAGTCTCTTCTCACCTTGTCAGTCATTCTCTCGCTTTTGGAAACCCATTGAACCTTGCCCTAGAGGTCTGATGGTATATAACTGGTCAGGAGTGATATCGTGCTGGTTTTGTTACTGGTGAATTGGAAGGATAAATGGCAGCCAGCACTGTTATTCTTCACCGTTACCCCGTTTCAGCACCAGGCTGCTTGTAGAGTCTGGGGACGTACTAAAATGCAAGAGCCATAAACACCATCCCTCCTGATTCACACCTCCTGCAGTAAGGCAGGAATTTAATAAAGCCACTTTTTGTTAGAAAAAAAAGCAGCTTGACTTTTAGGCAAAAAGCCAAGGGTTTAGAGAACAAATTTATGGTGTGTACCTAGAGGTTTAGAATAGCAATGCTGAGCATCTCCCTGCTATCTCTCAGGGCTGGAGCTGGGCTGGGAGGAGACCAGAAGTCTGACTTGCGGTGATGTGAACAGTCCTCATTTATGAAAAAAAAAGTCATTTAATACTTCGGCTGCCTTATCCTCCTGTGCAACTTCGTTTCTCATTCAGCTCTGTAATGTTCTTTCTCCTTGGTTGATCACTTACTTTTGTACTTCAGACATGAAATTGAAGTTCTTTGGTATTCCAGAGAGGTTTGCTCACAGACTCTGCTGCCTCACCTTTCTCATTCACCTTGATGTGGAGTTCACCTCTTCTCTCTCCTACTTCCCAAGTTTTGTCATCCCTGTCGCTTTTGGGTGATGTGTGCACTGAACGTGGACAGCAAAGGGCCTTCTGCTGCTGTGATACTTCCCTCCAGCTGAATTCTGTCTTTCCTCAAGCTGCTTTGCTCAGTCACCTTTCTGGTAACCTGTCAGCCTACCTTCAAACCTGCTCTGATGTAAAAATTTCTTCTGATGCTGTCTGATCCCAAGAAAATATAAAAATCACTTTTTTTTTGGCGTTGTGGAGTGCTTGGAGACCCTAATAGGAATATAGGATTATTACCACTGCTGGCAATTGACAGTAAACATCTTCTGTCCTTCATGCCAGATTCCAAATGCTTCATGTCTTTTCCCTGTGGGAGTAAAAGAACAATAATTTCTCCCCCCTGAGCAGACACAGATGCAGGAGAGGAGGTTTTCAGTAGCTGCCTGAATATGAGGATTATCAGAGATGTTATAAAGGAGATAATAGGAAATGATAAACTTTGTGGCTGCATATGGGATAGAAGATGCACAGCCAGGAAGGGCAGTGGTGAGGTGGGAGGGAGTATTTCTGAGAACTGCTGTGGGTGCTTTGAGGGAGTCACCTCTAAAATGGAGAAGAGCACAAGGCAGCAAGGTGAGGGCTTTGGGAGAAAGGAGATCTAAGTTGAAGGTGGAGGGTGTGTAGGGCTTAACTGTAAAAGATTTTAGAGGGACAGAGAATGTGAAAGCTTGACTCAAAGCAGCTGAAAGATTGGCTTTAATATCTGCATAGATAAAAATAAAAGTCTGTATGGATTAGGAGATAATCCACTAGATAGATTTAATCTATCTGCCACATGTATTACTTCCCCAAAGAAAAGCACTGGGACGGGATGGTTGGTTTGGCCCTGTGCCCAGGTTTTGAAGGCAGGTGATATATTCTTCCTTCTGCAGGCCCCTTTTTTGCTTGTCCCAGAGCGTGCACGCTGCCCAAAGCAGGGGAGGGCTGTCACTGTATGCCTCCTGCTTCTTTGCAACTCTGAAGTCGCATTGAATTTAACTACAGGAGTTTCTGAAGCAGAAAAGAGCACCAAGAGCAAAATAACACAGCAGTGGCTAATAGGATAGGCACAGGGTAGCTTGAGATGGTGATGGTGTTCTCAGCTGCCTGAGTGCGGGATTCCGAGGGGCAGTAATGAACCATTTTATTGAAATTCACCCCTCCTGCCCATCCTGCCATTGCCTTTCATACAGACATCACTCAGTTACCTACTCCTTCCTAAATGGAGGTTGAAGTCCAAATGCAGCCCTGCTTAGAAACACCTTGCCCTGGCAATCCTTGGGTACAGGCCCCTCCAACCCTCCATGTTTCTTCTCTTTACAGACTCCATTTCGACTGTAACTTGAACTGTACATGCATAACAGTCATGCATTTGTAGGAGCCTGTACCTGCGATGGAATTTCATGAATTAGTTGGATTGAGGGGATTTAATCACTCTTTGGTATTCACCTTGGTGAGCAAGAAATAATTCTGTAGACTGGTGTGTGTTCCTTCTGTGTTTTGTGCCTACATCTCTGAAGGTGTAGACATACAACCTCGGGTGAAGGTTTTTGCCAGATCTCCCAATGTCAGACTGGCAAATCCTACAGTAGAGATCATAGGAGATGGTACAGGATGCCTCCAGGAGTAGCCATAACAATTTAAAACGCTTGAGCTGGCTACTGGACAACTTCCCCAACTTGTGCTGGGAGCAGGCAGTCTGTCTGATACTGCCTTTCTGTGGGTGACTGTAATGACTTAATTATTTGGGAGTAGAAGGGAAGGGTGAAGCTGAAGATACCATCCTTCTTTCTTTTCTGGATGCATCATGACTGTTGCAGCCAGGGCACTGTATTTGCTGGTCATGCTCTGTTTTTACGGGTGCCTTCATTTTAAGAGAGGTTCCAGCAAACCTTCAGTGAGAAAGGTCTAGGAATGACTTTTCCTAGAAAATGTCATTATGGGTTCTCAGGAGCGAGCCCCAGCTTGCAAAATCCACATTCAATTTTCAGTTCTTAGGGTTGCATGGCTCATACTGCAGACATCCTATATGTGGGATCTTGGCAAGATGAAGGCAGAACTGGTCGTCTCAGCCTGGCCCACTGCCTGCCGTGGCCTTGCGTTGCTCTGGGTCTTCTGGAGAGTTTTTTCCAGTGCTGCTGCAGAGGTGCTCTACGGTGCTCAGTTTTGGGGTTGGGGATGTACTGCAAAATCTCTTTCTTCTTCCTGGATGGAGGAAGAGTGATTATGGGAAGGGAAAGGAAGACATGATACCTGGTGAAGCAGTGGTGATAGATAAAGTGGGGCAGGGAGGGGAAGAAGCAAGGGAAGAAATTGCTGCCCCACTTGACCCACTTGCATTCGTGGAGTAATAGGGTGGAGAAGGATTACTGGTTTTCAGGCCTGAGCTTGCATGTGCATTTGCCTAACATTTCCTTCTGGGAGAGAAGTGCATGCATCATTGGCCCCTGAGAACAGGGTCTGGGAGTCAGCAGAGTACAGGCTAAAAGTGTTTGAAGCCTTGCCTTTATTCTGAGCTTCAGGAAAGCTTTGTTGGGTTTTTTTAGGACAGAGGTCTACTCACAGGTGAGGGAAAATCATTGATTTGAGGGAGAGAGGCAAAGCAGAAATAAATGACCGTTTTTTTTCATCTTTGAAGTAAGTAAAAACAGGCAGGTGCCCCCAGGAGCACTGCTGGGAATAGGGTCAATCAATACAATTATGAAACATCTACAAAAGAGTGAACTGTGAGGTGGGAAAATTGGCTGGGAAGAGCAGTTAGGGAAGGTTTAGGTCCTTTGGAAGCATCTTGTGCTTTAACAAAACAAGGCAATGGGACAGCCCTGTGACGCATGAAATTTGCTGCAGATGGGTGCTGGGAAATGCACGCTGAAAGGAGCAGCATAAACTACTCTGAGAACCATGGAGTGTGTAAGTGATGTGGACTTCCTCCACTGAGACAAGGGGGGTGTGGGAAGGGAATCATGAACAGATTTGCTCTTAGTGTTGGTACAAAATACAAGCTGTTAGGCTGTGTTTAAAATAAAAGGATGGAGAAGTGAAGGGTAATACTGAGAGGCTGGATCTCACGAGGTTCAGTTTGGCTCATCTCCCACTCCAGAAAGAATAAAAGCAGAAACAGGCTGTGTGCTCTCCCACCCTGTGCACTAGGAAGGATTTTCATGCCCCCAGAAAGAGGGGTGTATGGTTATAAGCAAACAGAAACACTTGAAGCTGGCTAGAGAAAGAAGTGAGGGTCATTCAGAATGATACCAGGCGAGCTGGCTCCTTGTACTTAGTTTTTTCACTGACTGCAACAAGTGGGGGGCCTTCAGCGGAGGCCATTTTTGTACTGAGAGAGTGCATTGCGCTGAGGGAAAATAGTTGAAAAGGCAGGTTTGGCAGAGTTGGAAAATGGGAATCATGGATCACTGCTGATGTCGACTTTGTTACTAAAAGAAATCGTACAGACAGAATGAAAAAAGAGCACGGGAGTTCTCTACTTAAATGCACAGGGGGATTTGGGGTGGGATTTAAAGACAATACCGAGATCAATTTTTACAGGCACAAAATGATCCAATGGACCTCCTTGCTACAAAAAAAAACAAACACTGATATGGAGTACTGTATTTCCTGATAGATGGTATAGCCATAAAAATATTCTGTGCTGGTTTTGTGAAAGGGATGAAGTTTCAGAACAATTGTTAGCATTTGAGCTTGAAGCTGGGACACACCTGGTAGTTGTGACCGGGAAAGGAAGGAAGGTCTCTTCTGAGAAGGTGACCCTGTAGTTACCTGTCGCTGGTGCCTGGTCCCAGTGTCTCTCCTGGCCTCTGGCTGAACTTGTAAGATGGTTCCTACAGCATGTTAGCAACGGTATGCAGTGTGATGGTGTTTTCAGTCGTGCTCCTGGCTGCAAGGTGTCTGCTGTAAGCTTTGTGGGAAACAAACACGCTCACGTGGTGAGCGCAGAGGTACTTACCCAGTGATGCTCTCCTCTGCTGTCAGAGAAGGCTTTTCACCTCAGTCCCAAAGCATTTTGATGCTGATGCTAGTCATGCAAAAATTACACGAGTTAGCATGTATTATTGCTCCAAATAAGGACCTAATATTGCTTAACTGATGTAGAAACTGAATCACAAAGCTGCAAAGCAGCACGGAAGAAGTCATGCACTGAACTGTTGGTGGAATAGGGGAGAGGATAAACCATGTCAGTTCTAGGCTCTGCTCACTGGCATGTGATGCCTTTCATTTTCAGCAAAAAATATTTTTATTAAAAATAAATATTAAGAATATGTTGTCAGTTGATAGATTGCTGTAGCTTTCTTATTAGCTGTATCTGCACTGAAGCATGGCGTTTTCTGCATTCTGGTGTCCTGCGGTTCTCCATCTTACTGTGCTGTGCCTCAACCAGCAAGGGGAACGTTGTGCAGGGAGTCACAGGCCAATCTTTGTTTCATGTTGGAGCACATGAAAACTGTTAATGGGACTGAGACAAGCATATCTCACCCAGCACTATTCTGCCCTGAGAAACAATCCAGACCACTGAGATTCACATTCTTCCCCTTGGCCTGGCACTGGCTCTTGCCAAAAGATCTCTGGCTTTGGATTCCTGCCCTTAAGCAATGTCCCTGTTCCTTAGGATCTCTCAGCGAGTGGAGATCAGCCGGGCACAGCTTCAGGCAATCAGTGAGAGAGTCACTCTTGCACAAGCGAAGATTGAGAAGATAAAGGGCAGCAAGAAGGCTATCAAGGTAGTGACTCCAATGAAGGCTGTATGGTCTCCCTTCTTCCTTCCTTCCACCTTCTCTCTTTATCCTTGAAGTAAGCTCTGCAGAAAAACAGATCTTGCCCACCCACCTCTCTCTGCCCTGCTGCTGAGGAGTTGTGATTAGAATCTCCATCCTGACAAGGCCAATTAATGATTTTAAACCCATGGACCGCCCAGCTCCTGGCCGTGTGAGGCCTATATATGTTGTTGCCCTAACTACTGCCTGAGAACTAAAACAGCTTTGTGCTGCACGAAGCCCAGCACCCTCTCATTTCATGCTCTCAGACTCTTTCATTATTTGACTAGAAGCTGCTGTTAGAGAGCCTCCCTTTCAGTGCACATTTACCTGTGTGAGCTGTGTAAAACTGGTGAAAGTCCTCCTTTTCCCATTCCTGCTCTATTTCATACAGTGTTTCCACTTCCCTTCCTGCAAGTGGAAGCCTTTTTGCCTGTGACTTCCTGCTGCTTACATAGGGAGAGAATTTCTGGCACTTCCACTTTCAAAACTGATGGCCCACGTAAGATGGGTTCTGTGCAGACAGCCCTTGGGAGCCTGTTGACTCCAAGGCTCTCCATTCCCACTGACATCACAGGTCACGTGCCTTAATCTACTCCATGTGTTTCTGCAGCGTAGGATTGGTTAGTTGCTGGGATTTTGAAGTCCCTCCTTGTCTCCCCACAGGTATTTTCCAGTGCCAAGTATCCTGCCCCTGAGCGGCTGCAGGAGTACTGTTCGATTTTTGCTGGTGCCGAAGATCCAGCTAAACAGAAATGGCCAAGACACAAGATCCAGAGCAAACACCGAATGCTGGATGAGAAATCTCTGCAGGTAAGGAGGAAGAGGAAAGACTATGAGATGAACAAGTAAAGTTGGGAAGCTGTTAGGCTCTTTGATGAAGTAGGCCGTGGTTTTAGGTATGGGTGGGGAACTGAACAGCTGTTGTCTGCAGCAGGTAGTGTTAAGGAGGTGGTGTTGCTGAGTTCCCTTATAGTCTGTGGACTGAGTGGCAGGGAGATGCTTCTTAGGGAGCTCTGAGAAGTGGTAGGTTTGGTGTGAAGGAACACCCCAACACTTTGGGTCAACGTTCCCTTGCCTGGGTTGGAAGGAAGAGAGGACAAGTTGCTATGTTTAAAGGTTACTGTGTGTGTGCTGTGCCAGGAGTAGCAGGTGTGCTATTCCTGGCAGGGCAGGGTTCAAGCTGACAACTTCCCTGCTCTCCTCCCCTTAGGAGACTTGCTTCCTCATCCTTGTATGCCTTGGCCCAAAAATAAACCTACCACTGAATATTTTATCACTCTAAACTTTCCTGAGTTTTAATGGAGTTGAGGCCTCTTTACAGTGAGGTAGTTATGAATATTTCAGCCTGGCCGGGAAGCGGGGTTGCTGGCCGAGTGGACAGCTGGCACACTGGAGCAGGGTCTGTGCGTCCTTCAAGCCCTGGCAGTAGCCCAGAGCACAGCTGCATGGAACCTGCTGCTGGCCGTCTGGGGAAGGCCAGCTGCTGTTGTGCTGGCTGGCTGGTGGCCCCGTCCCATCAGAGGGCCTGCAGGGAGTAGAGGTACACAGGCAGCAGGCAAGGGAGGGACTGGTGCTGATGTACAGCCCCTCAGGGAGAAGACTGAGAAGAGAATCAGCTGGTAGAAGCAGTGTCCCACAGAGAGCACATGGTATGCCCATTCAACTGGCCTGCTGGCTCCTGTAGGCTCTGTACACTCTTCCTTGCAGCCCACGTCACCCCTGGGCCACTGCCAGCTGCCATTCCTTACCTGTTCCAGGCAGTCTCTGTGGCATTGCAGTGTTCTGCTCTTCATGATTGAGGCTGCCATCACCACAGGGAATTTGCAGACCCCATGGGATGTTTGTGTTTCTTCTATCCCTGTGACTTTCAATCCTCCCTTGAGATTGTTTGTTTTTTTGAGGGGGAGGATGGGGAGGGTCTGTGGCTTTGCCACCCACAACTGTTTTGTGGAACTGCACAGCAGTGGTGTGGGGTAGGACAGTGCCTTGCTGGAAGTGGCTGTCAGCTGATGAGTGATAGAAGGGCATGTGAGGGAGGCAGCTGCTGTGCAGTGGGGCTCAGCGTGGTCCGAGCACCAAACACCATCCAGGGGACAGGCCCTTCTTAGCCACAGCTGAGCATGAGCCTGATGTGCCTTGCAGTAATGAAATGTGACAGAGAGAAGTCTAATGTTTGCATTTATACCCTCCTCAATTATTCAGGGCTTTCAGCAGAGGCTCACCGCCTGTTTTCACTTCTAATGAGGGCCACTTTGCTGGGAGCAGTCACAGTGGCCTTTGCTAGCTTCACTCACGCACACACACATGCCCCGCCAGGAAAGCCAGCTCTGCTCCTGTCAGTTTGAGGGTAAGTAGTGGCAGCCTGTGCTGAGTGCTTAGGGTTTGTGCTCTGGGGCGAAAGCAGTTGAGTTAGAACTGGATGTGGCTCTGCAGTTTTATTTAAAAAATGTTTCCCTTCTGGGAAATTCTCCTTCCCCCTTCACACCACAAGCAAATGAAAACTTAGCTGGTGAGAGGATGCTTCAGGTTGGTACAATAAGCACTGACAGATGAGAAGGCTGGAGATGGGTCCTCATGGTAAGCCTGACTCACTTACTTTGCACATGGCTGCATTAGCACCTAGGCATGGTTAAATGTGAGCTGGCTGCAGCCCTTCAGGGCTTCTGAGGTGCTGAGCACTGCCTTTGTGGGTGGGATGTGTCCGAGTGCTGAGGTGCCTGTCAGGTGGCTGGAAAACACGGTTTTCCACTGCAGTGTGGTCCATCTGGGACTGGGGAGAGGTCCAAGGGAAAGGTACAGGTTACTGAGTAACCTCACCAGGCTTCAGCAGTGTCAGTCACCTGAGCTGTCCTTGTGAGCTCTGCAGAGCCCGTGATGGGTGGGAGGAGGCAATTCCTCACCTTCAAGTGCTTTTTCCTGCTAGCCTCAGAACTCCATTAGCATGGGAGGGAAGGGTCTTTGGGATCATAGAATCATAGAATCATAGAAACACTAGGTTGGAAAGGACCTACAAGATCATCTAGTCCAACCGTCCTCCTATCACCATCACCACCCACTCAGCTACTAAATCATGTCCCTTAGCACCTCATCCAGACGCTTCTTGAACAGCGCCAGGGACGGTGACTCCACCACCTCCCTAGGCAGGCCATTCCAGTCCCTGACCACTCTTTCAGAGAAAAAGTTTTTCCTCATATCCAGTCTAAATTTACCCTGGCGCAACTTGTGGCCATTCNCCCCCAGGTCCTTTTCCTCTATGCAGTCCTCAAGCCAGTCTGCCCCAAGCCTATAGCATTGTATGGGGTTATTGTGGCCAAAGTGCAGGACCCGGCACTTGGCCTTATTGAACCTCATCCCATTGCCCTCAGCCCAGCTATCCAGCCTGTCCAGATCCCTCTGAAGGGCCTCCCTACCCTCAGGCAGATCGACATTTCCTCCCAACTTGGTGTCATCTACTTACTGAGGGTGCACTCAATCCCCTCGTCTAGGTCATCAATAAAGATATTAAACAAGATGGGCCCCAGTACCGACCCCTGGGGGACACATGTATCACCCCAGTTCCCTTCATAAGAGTGTTTAATTAAACTTAAGAACCAGTTATATATATATATTGTTAACCACGGGCTCTCAGGAAGAACAGTGCCTGGAAGAGCACCATGCTGTTAGGCATGTGCTCCTGCCAGGTGCCCAACCACCACGCTCAGGTGTTTGAGCATCCAGGCACCCCCCGTGACTGCAGTACATCGACGCTGCTGAGCCTTTGGCTTACGGTCTTAATGTCACTTCAAGAAAACTCATTTTTAAATGATGTGTCGTCTTGCAGAGTTCACGGTTGCAGGATATTATTGATGGCAGGTACCTATTCTAAATTTCAAAACAGATCTAGAGATTTTAAGTGAGGGTAGCTCTTTGGTGGCATTTAAATTAAAAGGATTTACGTGTCAGAGTAGTATGCTTAGTGCTTTTGTAACTGCCTTAGATTAGCCTGATAAGTAAATGTGGGTAATGGCTGGTTTCTTGCTCCGCCCTTAAAGTGACACGCAGTCTTCCAATGCTAATTGAAATCTACAAAGAGAGAATTTAAAAAAATATATTTGACTTGAGGGCTAAGTGTGTGTGAACAATTCTAGCAAAAATGTCAGTAATCCCTCATGCTTAAAAAATTAAACATTGCAAAATGAATATTAATGATCAAAAGAACCTTTATTTCTGAATCTCTTGCTTCCAGAGTCTCTAAATAACAGTTTATGTATATATTTTTGCCTACTTGCTGCTGCAAAAATTCAAGATGCTTATTTCAGTGTATTTTTCACATGTTAGAATATATTAGTTGGAGGAAAAAGAATCAAAACCTCTCGGTCTTTTCTTCCAGCATTCTGTAGACTCAGAGCCCCATACAAACTTACAGTGGATTTGCTGAGCTGTGACTAAGCCATTTCCCAGGATTTCTGACTACCAAATTCAAACCTGAAATTTCAATCAGCAGAAATTGCTGATGTTGCTGAGATGCGGTCTTAAAACTGAACCGGCAATGGTCTCCAATTCCCCCAAACAAGTACAGAGCACTGGGAGCAGTGAGGCAGTAGGAAGCTGTGGGCAGTGTTTGAAGTGGCACATTTTGTCATCTTCTGGTGACAGAAGCAAACCACGAGAGTAAGGCCAAGTATTTAATCTGACAGATTGTCCTGGTTAGCTCTCTGGTTTCTTCTAGTCTGAAGCTGGATCAGCTCGGAGCTGCCAGGCTGCTGCTTGTCCCAGTTTAACTGTGAAGAAGGAACAACTGTGAAAGGGCTGAGGAGCTGTGTGGGGAGGGGTCTAGGATGCGGGTTTGCTGTTTTGTAGGCTTTCTCTGGGTTTGGGGACCAATTCCTTTCCTCACTGTAGTATGGTGCATGCAGCAAAGTGTGTTGTGGTCACTGAACATCGTCCCCCAGAGCATCTGGCAGCAGGTGCTGTCACGCCAGCTGAAACGCTGGTCTGATCTGGGATGGCAATTCCTGTGCTCCGTAAAAGTCAAGCAGTTCAGATGTAATAAGTCCTTTTCTAAGGGGAGTTCTATATATTATGCATGAAGTTTTAGAACCGAGAGAGAGGAGATTTCAGTTCATTAGAGTTGAAAACTCCTGCAAATCCCTCAGGCTTTGCAAAACCATCTGGCACGTTCCACCCTGCACACTCCCTTCTGCCTGATCTCTTGCCTAGTGAAGGCATGCGATTTTTCCCTAACCTTCTTCCTGTGCCTTCCCTGCATACCCCACCGGTGGGACCACATCTCCTAAAACAACTGAAGGCAGCAGAGGGGAGGTAATAGAGGTGTTTGAGGACTCTGTATGCATGAAAGTCTCTGGTATCTCCCAGCTGGAAGCACTATAGCAAATGCCTTGTTTAGACAGAGATGCTAGATCCCTGCCTATGGCTGTAGAACCCAAATGGTTGTTTTATTTTGGTGGATTCTTGCCATGGAAACACCAATATGACCCATCAGTGGCACCAAAAACCATGAGCCTGAACTGCTGAGATTTGTCTTGTGGGGTTGTAATGTTGTCCACATGCTTTCTTGCTCAAAGGGAGATGGAGAGGGAGCAGTAAGGTTCCCAGACTTCACAGGGTAACCAGCAGTGTGCATTGTGGTGGCTGGGGAGAGCTGTCCCAGTGGCTGTGCTTCTAGTGTCTTGCAACCCGTTATCTGTCTTCTTGCAGGAGAAGCTCAAGTACTTCCCTGTGTGTGTGAGCACCAAAATTCACCAGGAGGATGATGCAGAAGAAGGTCTTGGCAGCCTCCCGAGGAACATCAGCTCCCTCAGCTCCCTGCTGCTCTTCAACACCACGGAGAACCTGTGAGCTGGCTCAGCACTGTGCTGGCCACCTGTCTCTGCTTGTGCTCAGAGGAGCTGTCCCTGCCATGGGGCAGCAGTGCTGCTTTTTTCTGGGGATCTTGCATAGCAGGCTCCTGATGGGACAGGGTTTGGTACCTCTCAGCTAGCTTCTAGCTAGCAACCCTTTCTTCCCCACTCTAGCCCATGGGTGGAATCCTCCACTCACCTGCTTTCAACCCAGCTTTACACTTCCCTGACTTGTTTTTTTCTGTCATCCACCTGTAAGTTCTTGCCAGCACTGAGAGACGCTGTCATTTGTCCTCTGCCCCATATGCCTGGGTATAGGTACTGCTCCTTCTCCTGGTGGCTCCTCACAGCAGCACTTGACCACTGTCACTGCTTTAATGTCACCACTGCCTCGTATGGTGCAGTTCCCTTTTCTGTTGGACTTTGCCTCGTAGTTCTTCCTCCTGCCCACACTGAAGAGCTTCTTTAAGTCCTTCTTGAGCTTCCAGCTGCTGGACCTCCTCTTTCTTCCCAAGCCACTGGTTGTTTCCCCTTGATTGATAAGCCACCAGGAGAGACTGGTGTCTTGCTGAAGGTTTTGAGGCAATCTCAGGCCGGGAGGTAGGAGGAGAGCTCGGTAATGGTGGCAGTGCGGTGGGGTATTGCTGCAGGATGAATGTGTGTACTGGAAGGGTGGAGAACTGATAGGCTCCTGGTTGTGGAGGAGTGAGGCAGGAAAAAGGGCTAGAAGGAGACTGAGGGAGGGCCCAACATGTTCCACCTGCTTGAGTGAGTTGGGAGCTCTCCTCCAAGGCTTCTTGTTTGTTGAGGTGGCCTTGCTGAAATATTGTCCTCTGCCCCAGATACAAGAAGTATGTTTTCCTGGATCCTCTGGCTGGAGCAGTGACCAAGACACATGTGGCTCTGGAAACAGAGACAGAAGAGAAGCTCTTTGATGCTCCTCTCTCCATCACCAAAAGGGGACAGCTGGACCAGCAGGTGAGACATAGCTGAGGGGATGCAGCTGCTTCTCCTTCAAGGGCATCTGCTTAGCTTTCTGAGAGGAGAGGGCTTCTGCAGGGCAGAGAGCAGTAGGGGAATGCCCCCCACAGGGCTGCAGGGTAACTTGCTTATCAGAAGGACCTCGCCCATTTCTGTGCCTGAAGTCCTGGTTTGGGCTTAAGGGATGAGACAAGGCCCTCAAATTTGGCTGGTGTTTCTCTGCTTAAGCATTTGCAGGATGGTGTGAGAAGAGTCATGTAATATGGATTCACCTTGCTGCTAGACCTCAGAGCTGTAGAGGAGTTTGGAGACTCCATCACTTGATCATCTATCATCTCCCTTCTGCTACCTCCAGTAGAGAGAGCAGTGAGTGTGAGGTGCCATGCCTGGAAGGTGCCTGGGGGGATGCTTGTTCCCCCTTTGTTCCTGCTGGAAAAAGGCACTTGGAGATGCAAATGGAAAGGCCAGCCAGCCTGAACAAAGGGGTTGGTGTTTGGTGTGGATCCAACCCAGCTGCCCCAGCACGATGGGCCTCGTACCCAACACCTTGTAGTGGCCATACCTGAAGCTTTATTGGTGTATAGTTGAATGTATGGTTTGGGGCTGAAAAAAGGAGACTGGGAGCTCATCAGGTCGGACTGGAGGGGAAAGCAGTGTGTATAGCAAACAAAACCCTTCATTCATAGTGCACCTTTGGAACTGTTTTTTGTCTTTGTATTAAAAATATAACCATACCTCTTTGTTTTGCTTCTCTTTCATCTTAACCTCATCAACAGTCTATGCACCATTCTCTCCTTCAACAGAAGGGACTGGCCTACACAGGCTGCAAAAGTTGCTGTATAAAGCTCTCAGGGGAGTGGAAAGTGTACTGGCAAGAAATTGGAAGTCGTCCTGTACCTCTTCTTCCACAGGCAGCCTGCCTTGCCCTTGCCTGTTGCGCAGGGGGTACCCTCAAAGCATAGGCAGCTGGCACAGGGCAACAGTGCAGAGCTGAAGGGCCAGCTGAGGGGCAGCCACTGTACCAAGGCACGTGAGCCCGGCCCTGACTGCTGCTCGGGCTGTTCTCTGCAGTTCCCCTGCTTGCTGCAAGGGAAAATGAGTGCCTTCACTGCCTTATCTTTTTATTTTGGGTTTCTTTTAGGTAGCTGAAAATTACTTCTACGTGCCAGATCTGGGCCAAGTCCCTGAGATCGATGTGCCATCCTACCTGCCAGACCTGCCTGGCATTGCTGCGGATCTCATGTACAGCGCTGACCTGGGCCCTGGCATCGCACCGTCTGCTCCGAGCAGTGCTATTCCAGAGCTGCCCACTTTCAACACTGAGTCAGTGGAGCCTTTGCAAGCAGGTATTTCTGATCCCTATTCCCAGGATCCTGTGAAGAAGGAAGCAGGGAGGGGTTCACTAGAAGAAGGTGGAGACAAGGCAGAAAGTCCCTTGATGGAGAGGTCAGAATGGGTGCACTTGGATCTGAGTCAAAGCTACAGCCTGCTCAGGTGCTGGCCAGACTCTGGGCTCCTCACCTCAGGTGACTGCAGGGGTGAAGGAGCACGGTGTGCAGGGAGGGACTGGCCTCGCAGCAACCTGGTAGGAAGCCCTTGGGTGAGCTGGGTAGGCCCAGTGGGATGCTGCTGGGGAAGGCAGAGAATCTCAACCCTTGCCTTGGCCCTGTCCCCTGTAAGAGATGCTGGACAAGGTGGGAGTGCTGTGCTGTGTGGTGCATGCTGAGGGACTCCACTGAGGCATGCAATGCTCTCAGCTGAAGCTCTGAGCTTGGTGTCCTCTGAGACTCTTCAGATGCAACTTCTTTCATCTTTCAGACCTTCAGGATCCTGGGCTATTGCCGCCTCCTCCACC
>WBMW01005926.1:717-80612 GCA_013396635.1 Penelope pileata
AAAAAAAAAAAAGCCACCACATTTAAGGTCAGAATTCACAACTGTATTCAGCAAGCTCCTGTGATATCTCAATCCCCTACCCTGTTTTCATCTGTGTCTGTATTTAAACTTAAAACTGTATGGAAAATTGTATCCACATCCCCGTTGGAGCAATCTCTGTGAGCAATAAAAGCTTTAATCCCCACAGAGTGCTGCAGCTGCACAGCAAACCCAATTTTACACAAGCTGTAAAAGATCTCAACAGCCTGCTGGAAGTTCTCGAGCACTTCTAAAAACTGTAAATTCGATGTTACTGGAGTTCATG
Source organism: Penelope pileata (assembly GCA_013396635.1). Lineage (NCBI taxonomy): Eukaryota > Metazoa > Chordata > Aves > Galliformes > Cracidae > Penelope > Penelope pileata. The sequence goes on from WBMW01005926.1 coordinate 1,022, forward strand.
AAACTTTATCCACTTGGGAAAAAGCTGTTAAAAAGAGAGACACCTGTAAATTTTACTTACTTGTGCTGCTGCCAGATTCTCTGCATCCTCTTTTTTGCTCGTTGCTGGGAAGAACACAATATTGTCGATCGTCTGAATGAGTTCCAGTTGTACAACGCATTTGATCAAAAGAGCAGCAAATAACTTCTGCTCCGGAAATTCTTTAAAGAAGTAAGATAAAGAATTGCTTCTTAGCTTAAAGCACTACAGTAATTTTTCTTTTTTAAAGCTGCTCTTCAATTTATTCCTAAGACAGCCCAACTTCAAGCACGTTCATAAACCAAATCTGGAACCCACCCATCTGAATTAGTTCTCTAAAAACAGGGCTGACGACCACGTTAGCAAGGCAGGCTCTGAAGAATGGTTTCCCAACGTTAAAGTCACCGGCCACATACTGGACAAATATTCAGCATTACATAAAAATCACCCAAATTATTGACCCTGTTGTTAGCATCAGTGCAAGGGCAAGAACCAGGAGCTGTGAGACTGTCCGGAGGCAGAGGGTAGCACTGATGTTACAGACGCTTGCTTGTACTTGTGGCAGCAGCAAAGCTGCTAGCCAGGAGCATTTCAGGTACACATAACTTTGCGTAAGTATCTCAACAGCTTGATATACTCTCTTCAGATCAGTCTAAATATACTTGTTCCCAGCTATTCTGCTCCATTCTACACAGAAAGAACTTTGCTCTTATGAAGAAAAACCACTCATTGATACAGCACTGTCAGGAGAGCACTTTTTAATATTTTGCTTTGAGTAAAAAAACCTACAAAAGCGAGCAGCTTAACTCTAGATTTTTACTGCACAGGTCAGAAACGTAGACCCAAAGTAGCAAGTAGCCCTATGGAATTCTGCCATCTGACATGGAGACAAAATGTAACCCATGGAGTTTTTTCCACATTATGTTTTCTAACTTAGAGTTGGAGCTCCAGCTAAAGGTATCGGACATCTGCTAAGCGCTACTCAACTGATGCGAGATACCAAACCCCCAGGGAACACGCACTTGCTGATGATCTGGCTTTGCTCATTTCTTCAGCTCCTGTGGACACGGCACTGGGCTGATGCAGACGTCCATCTGAAGACCTCGGCTGAATAGAATCATGAATATCTACAGACTTCTGTGAGATTGTATCCTACAAAGAAACCCCAAGCATTAATTTACAGAGAATTTCCGTGAGCTAATCAATAGTGTTGTGCTTCTTACACAGCAAGTCAATGGACAGTATTTTGTAGGTCATTTTTTGGTACGTCATCCAAAGGTTAGTTTGCCTTTTACCAGAGGAAGTGCATTAAGTTGGATGCCAGGTTCTGATACTAGGAAATGCAGTATCTTTATCTATAACAAAAACCCCTAGTGGCTTCTGTGAGAGTCTATATTCCTTTTCAACAGGCAAAAACGAACAGACAGCTCTAATGACAACTCCAGGCAGCATGAGGTATTACCAAACCTGACTTGCCTTTACTCCCTTGAACATTCTTAAAGCTCCTAATTACGTGCTTGCAAGTGCTACAGGAATTTCCCACAGTAAAATGAAGAGGGAGGAGGATATCAAGAAAACGACCAAATTTAAAATCCTTTTGCCAGAGTGGCTTCAGCAGATTTCCGTAACGCATTCTGCTTCTCTGCGTTGCACCGTGCTGCCTTACAGAAGAGCTAGAACTCAGTGACTCTGGAAGATAACTATTGATTTTTTGGTTTTATTTTTATAAAAGTTTTTATTCTTGCTTAGTTGAATGGAAAGAATTAAAGTCAGCAGCAATGTCCATTGTTTTCATGTTAGAATGCATTAACTGAAAGAGGGGAAGTGACGTAACTGTAATGAATAATAAAATACGTTCCCTTAACTGCAAAGCAGTTACGTTCAGCCCTGTCACTAACCCAGCACTCCTGCTGGCATTTGTTCCAATATCACTGGAGTTGTGTTGTTAGCAGGATTTAAATCCAGACAGATACTTCCTACGAAGCACATACCAACTTCTCATACCAATAAATAACCAAGGTTTTCAGCTTTATTAAGTATAAATACACGTTCAACAGGATTGTATCTATAGATAGTTACAGATAGTGGTGTAGTCAGAAGAAGAATTAAATGGAAATAGCTAAAACCTGCAAAAATAGTCTTACCAAAAGAAAAAATCCAAAATGTACCTCCCCTAACACTGTTACACAAGTTCTGTTATCTCTGAAGTGAAGTTGTAACCATGTTTTGAAAATATTCATGTTAAGCTATTTCAAAGAGAGAAGATCTTTCAGTTTATTCACGACTAGGACATCAAATGTTTGCATGTAAATGTATCTGATATAAATGGACCAAGAACTTAGCCAACATTCAGATCAAACGTTTTATGCATCAAACGACCACAAATAAGCGAGTCGCGCTGATGTGAAACACGTACACAATGAGTATTAGCTACCACAAACACTTATGTTCTGTTGTAGTTAAATTGTGTTGTAACTCCATGAAGATAAATGGAGAAAGTCTCTTCCAGTAGAACTGTTTTCTGACCTTATTCCCGAACAATTTCTTACCAAATGTTTTGTTAATCTATAAAGAACATCAGGCAACTGTCTTGTGAGAACATCCACAAGCTACACTATTTCTCACCAGCTGCAGCCGATGCAGCTACAGGGCTCTCCCTTGAATGTAAATCCAAACTTCCTATCAGTTTATTCCATCACTGCTAAGAAATCTGATGCTTCTGTATATTTGCTGTTTTAAACACTCGTGTTCGAGTTCTTATTACCAGAGAAAATTTGAAGGGGGAAAAAAAAAAATCAACTTGATATTGGCAGTCTTTCTACCTCCAACGTTTTCTTATCATGACGACATATCGAAGCATGTATTTAAGAAAACCAATCAAAAACCAGTCCCCAAACCAGAGAGTAACCCACACCCTAAGCACAGTGTTACCTGTGATGAAGGTGTACCAGACACAGGACATTGCCCAGAACACACGCAGTCAATGACCTACAGCCAACATTTAGGAGTGAACTCTGAGTGCTGTAAACAAATACAGACCTTCTCTCTCTCAACTCCTTGCCCATTTTGCCTGGGAAAACATTTCCATCTAAATCAAAACTAAAAGGTGGGATGAAGCTAAGTATGCTTTCTACTTACTCTACATCACATATTTGTTGCAAACTCCTGCAAACTTTTAAAGTATTTATTTAGCAGCTTACCAGTTTTTCTTTAGCATCAGAGGGGGATACAGGGCCGAAGTCCCCACTGACTGGTTTCCAAGTCAGCAGCCTTGAAGACACAAACCCAGTAAAACATAAACGAATCAGTAAGCACAAAACAATAATCAGAACTGATACTCTAACAGGCAACTAACTTTAATATGGTGGTTGGTTTGTTTGTTTTTAAAGTTAAATTTAAGGAAGCAAAACATAAGAAGAGGTGGAAATAGATACCTCCAGAAATTAATACATTAATTTCACTTCTAAGTAGTAAAATATATACATTTTACTCTTGGAGGCGGATTTTTTTTTTTTTTTTTTTGGAAATATTAGATATTTGGCTCTTGGCAGAATACCAGTACTCTTGTGTCATTAGTGGGCCTCGTTCTCTCATACTGCCTTAAGCTTTCCTAGCAATAAGGAAAAAATCTACCTATCCCAGGCCCTATCCCAGGCCAAGCAATTTGTCATTCTCTAATTGGGATAATGTTCCAGCATTATGGTTCTATTTACATTTTAAAGGAGACATTTCCAGTTAAAATTCAACCTGTCCATGTCAAGTTTGTTGCTATTATGAGGCAACAAGACACTGACAATATTTCTGATCTCCTTCTTGCTGTATTCCTATAGCACATTGCTGTCTCAGGCTCTTTGCCTTAAGCACTCAAAGTTCCCACATTAACTGCAGTTTATGGCGGCTGTCTGTGCCTGCCAAGAATCGAATTAAATAACCTGAGTGGTCACAACGCTGCTTGTTCTATCACGTGTTGCTAGAAAGTAAACTACAGTTATGTGTCATTGTCAAGGTCTCAAACCATTTAGCAGGCATTTATGAAACAAGGCCTCAGTCTGCGTGACACAATGCTCGATGGGTGTTTTTGTCTGTGTTTTATAAACGATATCACTCCAGAAGTGTTAAGGATCCTAACTTAACACATCACTGACCTCCACACAACTGAAATAAGACAAACCAAAGAAAATGAAGAGAGAAAATCCAGAGGCATGTAGTGAGGCAATAAATAAAGTAGAGCAAATAACTGAATTGATTCTTGAAAGCCACCAGGTCACAAGTTGCAGAGTATTCTGGATCAGAATACTGGTTAAGACTTTACAAAATGACTTATAAAAACGGTTAAGACTTTACAGCCAAAAATAAATTAGACCGGACTTAAAATTCCATCTGCCCAACAGGGGCACTGGAATGAGCCACCAGAGCCAGATCATCACAGTTTGTGCTAGCAACCAATTCACCAGAACAAGAGGGCATTCACTCTGGTTTTCTTAGTGCCAGCAAGCCATGGCTTGCCTCGGACAGAAAAAAAAACTAGTACAAAGTTTCCATTAAGAGTATGAATGAGTACCTGTGTATTGCTATCACATTTTTTCTTGCCCATATGAAAGCTTCAGCTTTATGAAGGCTTCAGCTTTAACAAAACATGGTAAAAACAACGAGACTTGCAGCTTTGTACAAGTCACCCAACAAGAGCTCAGAAAAGAGCAAGCAAATCTTCACCACGGGAAAGGAGAGTGATTCCATCTGCTCAAGGGAATACTCATGCAGAAAATCCAAGTACGATTTACTTAACTCTGCAAAAGTTAGGAATCTCCCAGAAATGTAAGAAAGAATATTAGAATTGAAGTTCCTCAAGAAGGCTTAGAAAGATTTTAAAAGAGATGGGAAATAAAGAATGGAAATTTATGGAAGGAGTTAAGACACTCTCCTAGGAAAAATTACCTGTTTGAAAAGCAGAAGTGCCATAACCATCAAAGGGAATAATGCACATTTTTCAAAGCACATCATCACATAGCTATAGGCAACAGGAGTATTTTGGATGTCTAAAGATTAAGATAACCCAAATGCTGCTCTGAAATAGTTTCTAGTATTCAACTGTAGCACTACCCAGACGTGTGTGCTTTGATCTCACGTGGAAACCAAAGCTACTGTCCTGCTAGAAAATGTTCTGCTTTCCAAGTATGGGACACAGTAAGTTAGGGCTAATTTAATTGGACTTTTATATCCAGAGATACGGCTTTAAATTTTAATTTTGGCAGTTACCAAAATGCACAAAAATTGCTAGCTCCCTGATGTTACAGCTTTATTTTTTTTAGATGTAATTAATTCATACCTACTCATGTAGAAAAGTAGGTGAGGCAGTTACATTAATTTAAGTTTAAAACATGAATGAAGCTCTCTTACAGTGCTATTGGATAAATATCATCAAAATTAAGGAAAGACTGACACAGAGAAGATTCCCTTGTGATTCCAGTTTCTTCAGGCCAGAACTATGTGATACCCAGCAGCAAATGCTGTGAACTGGCTCGCAGACAGAACAAGTACTAATGCAGCAATTCAACATGATCAGATTTGAAAACAAGTAGTGTTTCACCTCAGTGGTGGTAAGAGAAAAAAAAGCAAGTCTAGTCTCTGGTAATGCTGGAAGTGATCTCTTGTTACTCTGCTCTATGATTCATGTGTCTAACGTATTAGAATAGTACAGTCTAATTCTAAGAAACTTCACATTGAGTTATAACACAAAGGGAAAGACCATTACAAAGTACACACGTTCATTTTCTTAAGAAAATTAGGATTAAAAAAACCAACAAAACAACCAACCAAACAAAAAAACTGTGATGGAGGCCACCCATCAACCACGGAGACTTAAATCAGTAAGATTATGGCAGTACTGTAACTAGTATTTTTTGGAGAAAAATAGATTGTGGAAAAAAACAGACATGTATTTACAAACTGCTCGGTCTGTCCACCAGTGGCATTCTTCTATTAAAAAATGAACAAAGAAGAACATAGTACTTCTCAAAAAAAAGCCAGTTTTAAAACTGAATAAAGCTACGGATACCGTACCTCCCATAAGGTATTTCTAGTTTTTAACAGTTTATCATCTACAACACAGAAAAAGTGCATCCAGCACCTAACAGCTTTTTGTTCACCTCACCTATTGGATATCTAACAGTTTGAAACCAGTCACAGTCATCCAGCTAAACTATTTTACAAAGTGTGTTAACTCTTACGCATGAGGAATTGTAGTTTTGAAGATGTCCAGCATACAAGTGCAAGTTTTATCCCAGATTTCTAGGGTAAACTTTTCACCATTTAGGATGACAACATTCTCCAAACAGTTTGTACCAGACCGTGCTAGCTGTTCATTGTCTGGAAAAGAAAAGCAGTGCATTTGTTTATTTGCATTCATCATAGTAAAATGTCAGCATTGTTTAACGTAATTCGGTACAGTCCTACCTTGCTGCACACACCAGTACAGCTGTGCAAATATATCATCCAGAAGAACGTCACTCAGTACTTCCAAATACTGTGTGAATACATCACATATTGCATAAAGTGCATGGTTGCAAGTAGTCGTCATCCATTCCGCTTTCTAAGAAGGATAAAAGGAAAAAAAAAAATTAACAATTTTGTTTAAGGCGAAACTTCTAGGATCCCTCCTCCTCGCAGGTATACAGACATATATACATATATATATCCATGCAATTTGAATGGCTTTATAATGCATTCCAGTCCTTTCTATCTCAAACTCCTGAAACTTGGAGCCCTCAAATTTTGGTTTGCTAATTAGGCAGGTTTAAAAAAAAAAGCATGGAAACAGACAAACAATTACGCTTAGAGACCAGGCTGCAGGACTGACAAATGCTTATCCCCACTAAGACTGAAAGCAAACTTAAATGTCTACCCTAGCTCAATAGTTTAACACCAAGCAAAGCTTTCTGTGTGCCTTTTAAGTATTTTCTAGATAATAAAAATTGAGAAAGTGAGACTTGTGCTTCTACAAATAGATAAAGCTTCCCGAACAGTTGACAATTCTGAACAAACTGCTAATACTAATAATTTAAACATAATTTACTCGTTTCTGTTTCACTTCCTTGTCAGGATAGCACCTGTTTGCAGAGTCAAAGGGTGCAGTGAAAGCACAGTGTTGTCTTTTTTGTTTTCTAGTCATCAAGAAGTTTTGAACTAGCAGAACTCATTTCTTCTAATTGTGACTTCACTCCTGATTACAAGCCTCATTCCAACGGAGCTTGTTGCCATGAAATGAGGGATATCAGACTCCAGACATCACATATAAACGCTGCGGTTCTTAGAAACCCTACGTTTCTAATGCGTTGCATTTTATGCTATTCTTCCATTGTTTGTAGTGTGAACTACTACTCCTTTTACACATGTCTCAAAAAAAAAAAGGGAAGAATGACAATAAATCCAGCAGAATGCTAACAAAACAAAACAAGGAAACTAGAAACACAGGTCAACCGTGCAGGTTTTGAGGGCTGCCTCACATGACTTGATAAGCTAATTTACTCAAAAGGTTTTCTACTGTAACTATGGAAATTCTCGTCCTATTTTTTTCTTCACCTCAGTCTGCTGTTCTGGCAGTTTCATGTTGTCAAATATCCTGAAGACAATCCGAAATAAATCTTGCCACCAGTGTTTCTCATAAGTATGGCCGTATGTCTTCATTATCTCAAACATTACTGTTAAGCCCCTGAAGTGAAGAGAGAACATCATACATTAAGGCCTATAAAAAGACACGCAACAGACCAAGTATGTCTAGCAAACTCAGATACTTTGAAGAGCAGTGTATGTTGATCTGGTAAATGTGTGTATTAGTCACATTAATACCCTAAAATTAACCACAAAATCAGTTTGAAATGTACTTTACAGTCAGAGGCAACAGCGAGAAAGTAGTGGTCGCTACAAATAGGATTACAACTTCTATACAAGGGACCACAAAACCAAAGGAACAAGTATTTCTAAGTATGAAATACATATTTAGTATTACAACTCCAACAGAATACATCTTATAAGGAAAAAAACATATACAAGGAAAATAAGCAAGTTTTACGTGAAATCAGAGTACAACTTTGCTTTTTCAATCATTTCTGCAATCCTCAACCAATTAATAAATCTTTGTATATAAACGAGTTTTTATATTCTCAAGGTGTGATAGACAAAGATACATGAGGGCAGGCAGGACTGGAGTCGCTGGTACAATTAAAACAAAGAAAGATTCCAACAAAACTTAGCTGTTGGGTTCCACTAATACAAAATCTAGTCATTGCATGAAGCATTTTACATTTGTTTAAACAAAACCAGAGATGTGACACAAGGTTTACCCATGTTGACTATGACAAATCACTAAAATAGAATGTGGAATGAGCATGTATTGTGGAATCAAACATCTTCATTAGTAAATATAAATGTAAAAGAACAGAGACGATCAGTATTGCCACTGGAAAAATACAGATTTGGATATTAATCCAATGTAATGCCTTATTCAAAAAAAAAAAAAAAAGCATATCAAAATAATGTTTGCTTATTATATTAGCAAAGTTAAAAGTTGAGTTTTACTTCTATGCATAAACTACGTCCAGAACATCTAATGGTAAAAGTTGAGCTGGGCTGTTTTAAATAATTTACAGGTTCAATAATAAGTTGACTGTTAATAATACCGACTGTCTCCTGTTGAAGTTTGAATTTGTTTTCAAATGAACTATTTAAATAGTTCTCAACTTTGACATTTTATGATTACTCATCCTACACAAGCACTGAAAATATGCTTGAATATTTAAGAAAATATCATAATTATTTACTTCACATAATGCAATCACAACCACAGAATGTTACTGTTTACTATAACAAAAGATAAAAATTTCACATGTAAAGAAGCAGACAATTTCTACATCCCAGCATCTATTTAAAAGGTGTTTTTAACAAGTCTGATCTTTCCATAGCAATATCACCTATATTAAATACATGAGTCATTTTATGCTGGTTACGTTACATTAAGAGAGTCGTTTCTATTTTCAAAGTGTAAAGTAAGCCTTCTAGAATTTGAATTACAAATACTGATTGTTACCTGGTTCTTACATCTAATTTGCATCTATTGATGATACAGGATAACTCAAACAGAATTGGGAACCATCCTCTCACCCACACTCTGTCTTCGGGAGCTACATTCATATCATCACTTGTGTATTCCTTGAATGCCTTTAGAAGCAAACACATGGTTATACAGAGCCATAAGAGCGAGATTCTTCACAAATAAAACACAAGTTGGACTACTAACAACAACCTCTACTGCACTAGTACTGTATCAGTATTACAGGCTGATACTTCAGGTGAGCTGGCAATCCCAATAACAATACTGAGAGGGTGAGCTGTTGTTTGAAGTATTGCTTAGTATATTACAAAAAGTAAACTAAAAATAAAGTAGATGATAGATTCAAATGTTATTTTTTGCTTGATGTTCACTCTGAGTCTCTTACTGCGTTTTGTAGAGACAGCATCGAAAGTAAGGATCTACCATAAGGAGATCAAGTGTTTTTGCTTATGCCATTATCCACTCTAGCATTTCCTGTAACAAAGCAGATCCTGAAATAGGTTTATCTCCAGCTCTTGGCTCAGGAAAGCCAACAGATGAACTAGGAAGATGGGAAGCAGGGATGGAGATAAAAGAATCGTATATCCCTGTTCCTTCTGAATAAAGTCTGTTTTTCATTAACCTCTGAAACTTGAAGTGAAGCCAGTAAGGTGAGCACAAGTGACTTTTTCTTTATAAAAGCATTGCTCATTGAAGCTCTCATACTTCAGTTAACACAGACTGTACCTGAGGTCTATCGGATACATATTTTGCACAGTGGCGAATGAGGCGGATCGCTTCCATGCTCGTATCTGGAAATGCTGCATTGCAGGCAAATTCGGACAAGCACTTTACTGCATCCTGGAAAGAATCTATGGTTGCTGGGAAGTGTTTTTCAAACACAATTGCTGGAAAAAAAGTGTGAACAAAAAACAAATAAATAATGCTTTAAAAATTTATTAATTCTAATACGAACTGATTGTAACAGAAGTCATGAGAGGCTGGTTCATTGATTGGTGTTGTCAAACACTTGATTGTTAATAAAAGCTAAAAAAAAGAAAGAATGTTCAACAAAAAAAAAACACTTTGAAGGTGTTTTACTTTGATAGTAAAAGTCTAAAATAAATCAAGGTAGCACCTAGGCTAAAGGAGTTTACAGTTAAACAAGAAGAGAGCAATAGGCGTACTGCTTAACACTAGGTCTGTGACTGGAGCTTAAGAGGGCTACCTAAAACACTTTTATCTACAAAAGGTCTTCCCTCAGCAATATGGTCCTCTGGCCTTGTTTTTTAGTCAGTTTTGAATGAATAGAACATTCAGAACAGAATGCTGAAGAAGTTTTAGATCTTGTAGAAGTTGAGACAGAATAAGAAATCCCTTTTGGCACCTAAAGCCCGAGTTCTAGATCTGAATGGAAAAAAAAAAAAAAAATCATAGTTTCACCTATTTCAGCACTTCCTGCCAAACAGGGGCATACACAATCACAATTCAGAAACAAGGAAAAAGATGAGCAAAGATAAGCAAACAATGTAATAGTACATTGTACATAAATGACTACATGGGGTTGGTTTTTTTTTTTTTTTTTTTTTTGCTTCTGTGGTTGGGTTTTTTTTGGAAAAAAATTGCTACACTAAAATGAAGCAGTACAAATCAAGGAAAATAAGGCTTGACTACATTTTTTATGGAAGACTGTAAGACTATAAGCCATCCAATTTTTCACAAGGCATAAAGGAAGACAGATGACAATGATCTTACTGAATTATTTCCTTAAGTATTTTGCCAGAGAACTGTTTGTAAAGCATATAACATGGTTTCTAAAGCACGAAGTGAGCTTTACTATGCAGTCTGTAGTACCAACAGGAAAATAAAGCTTCTCAGCCTCCAGAGCCACAAATGCTTTCATGATGTTTGATCATCATCAATACTCACTGACAATGTGTCCCGTAGTCTGGAATGCAAGTTCCACTATACTTTCATCCTGATCTGAGGCAGCCAAATGAAATACTGAAAAAATATTCTTCCAACCAGAACGAATGTTAGCAGCTTGGGAATTTACCATCTGTGCAATGCACCGTACAACCATGTCTCGAATAGTAGGAGACCTGAAATAAGATGATAAACAGTAATTGCTTAAACTAAATTACCTAACCAATTAAGATACTATCATTCTCCATCAACTGACTTTACAAAAGCAATTTCATAGAATCCCAGAACCATTAAGGTTGGAAAAGACCTCTAAGATCATTTAGCCCAACTGTCAACCCATCACCACCATGCCCACTAACCCATGTCCCTTGGTGCCACATCTAACATTAACTGAAAAGTTGGTGCTTATGACCCAAAGTGACTGAGATAATTGTATGTCATTACCTGTTTCTCTTCATTATATGTTCAAATGGTCTTAAGAAATCCTTCTGGAATCGGAAATTAGCAAGTTCTCCTTTCTCTAAGAACTTCATTGATAACTGCCTTAATGAGTCTACTGCAAAAATAGCTACATCTTCATTGGGATTGCAGCCAACCTGACAACACAGGGTAGAAATCCACAGTAAGTTTGGATCAGAATTCTTATGGATTCAGCCCAAGTTGCCTTTACACTTGATAATGGAAAACTGAGCAGTACTGGAAAATGAATAAAATTTAACAGTAGCCAATTCCGTAAACCACACTGCTAATGCAATTCATTTATCCCTGATTAATTCCAACCATTGTCTACATTATATACCCTAGCATTTAAAATTTTCTCAAAATAAACACGTTGTCTAAGAAGATTTCAACAAGCTGTATTCAAAATGTGTATCAAACATTCACTTTATAAATAGTTGATTTACACAACAGAAAACAGCCTCTTATCTATCCCAAGTTACATAAATCATCCAAACACGTAGAACACGTAACTAAAGGCAGCCAGTTCTAGACCCAGATTGTGATAAATAACTTAATGTTTACTCCTGCTTTTGCATTTATTATACTGCACACTTCTCTCTTCTTCCAAGTTTTTCAAGCATTACAATTTTTTTGTTTTAAGCTACTTATGGAGAAGAACAGAAAAATCAGTATAATTCAGATGAGAACATTTTCCCAACAAATCTCTAAATGATGTTAATTTGTATCAATAAATCAAGCAGCATAATGATTAACAGAGATACCTTATTAAAATGATCGCCGATAACTTCCCAGATTCTAGACCACTGTAGCCTTATCCGACCCATGTTGTAGTAAGAAATCTCTACTATCTTTTGCAGGCTAAACATTCGAGGGTGAGTAGCAGACAGCAGCTCATCCATAGATACGGCACACAGCCAACGAACGAAATCCACTGTTAAATGACCACAGGTATTAATGTAACATTTTTCCAAGGGTTATCACAAAGATGCTTTGTAGTTTACAGGGAAAAAAAATAAAAAGAAATGTAAGACCTACCAATAGCATTTCCGTCCAGTCTTGTAGATCCTGTAAATATTCTGTAAAATGAAGTTTAAGACATTATTACAGTGATGTTAAAAAAGCATATATTAAACGTGTATTCAAGATTTTATATCCCATCAAGTTTTATTTATTCAAAAATAACAACTGTGGAAAAAGATTGAGTTGTGAAAATAGAAGTAGAAATATTTCAATTACTTCTAATATTTAAAAATTATTCCACACAAAGCATAGAGACCAGGGAGTTAGCATTGTTTCTAGCACTATCGGCTCATTGACAGTGACAGATGAATAACATCAGCAGTTTTATAAGCTATGCAGCCCTGCTTCAAATGGAGAAGCCAGACTTCTCCAGAGTGCACGATTCCTACTTGCCATGACAAATAGGTACTTGAAACACTTTTCATTATGAAGTGTGGAGAAACACTGAAAATCTGAAGAGCTATTATGCCTTTGACATTAAGCCTCCAGGTAGCTTGATGTGATTTTGCCACAAGGCAACTTTCACTGAACTGACATCGATCTTGCTGCCTATACTCAATCACAGAAAGCTTGTAAGCCTTCAGAATGTACCACTTTGTCCTCTGATTGTCAATTTTGACAATCATTTAGAAAATGTAGCTTTCTGATTCCTTATATGCTGAGATATAAAGATCCATTAAGACCTCAGTCAGATCAGTACTGTCATTCATAAACAAGGAATTTTTATGATATGTACTATGCCTTATCAAACCCAGTTAACATAAATAAGATTCACAGAAGGGAAGGCTGGAATAACAATGCTGATAATTTCAAACACCTGCATACCCTGGAGGAAAGCACGGAGTCAGTAACTACATTTAGGAGGAAAGGGGTCTGTCTGTCACCCTCTGCAAAACCAAAATAAGATTTGCTATTTGTTACTATATAGCAAATCAAAATTCATCAGATGGTACAGCTGTCTTCATTCTGCAACCCTCCTGTAATAATTTTATATCAGTAAAAAGGCTTTCTGTGTGACTTTTATTCCTTGCAGGAAACTTTCTGCTCAGTTAAAAAATAAAATAAAAAAAGGCTAAAAAAAAAAGGCAAAACCCCAAAGCACGTTTATATGGTGATACTTACGTAGTGTTCTCTATAGTAAACCTATGGTAAACTAATAATTTCTTAGTATTAGAGCAATGAATTCAAATATTACAAAAAAAAAATGGCAAGAATAAATAACACAGTACCTGTCTACAGCAACGACAACACTTTGGGAGCTAGTTTCACCAATGGATTCTTGAATACTTGCTATCTGCTTCCAATCCACGTTTCCACCAACTGCAGTAAACAAAATGTGAAAATGGATGACAGATAACACAGAAAGGGCAGGGAAGAAAGAGCAGCAGAAGTCATGTCATTACAACATAATTAAATATGTTTTTAATTCACAATAAAAGAGGTATATTATTAATTTCCCATGCATAAGTGGGCATCTCAGTAAACTGCTGCATACTGCTTGTTAAGTCCTAATTCTGCAGATTCTCTACCTGTGTATAAGTTTACTAGTCACATAAAATTGTCCACATTTGGCACTTTGTATGAATAGAAACGAGAAAAAATTCAAAAGCACAGGAATCATCTCTTTATCTCCATCTTTAAAGGGATTTTTGGTAATTCTGCCTGAATTCAGATTCAATTTTCACTGAAAAGAAACAACATATGCCAGAGAATACTGCAAAAACATGAACTTTTCTCACTTTATTTGCAACAACTGAGTAAATCCACCCTGATAGGTTTATTTTAAATCATTCGTAGAGATGAGCTCTCATCAAAGCTCCATCTCACAGGTACATTTCAAGTACTGCAAAATTATCACCTAACAACAGTGAGAAAAAAACTGTAAATAGAAACATCTGCTTTGGAAGCTAGACGCTGTGACTGACACCTGGAAAAGCTCATGTTAAAATGTTAACTTCAGTGAGCAAGTTTCTGAAATATCTGGTAATTTCTAAGCTCCCTAACATCAAAAATAAAAATAAAAATCTTGCAATAATTCTGGGTAATTCCACATACACTGCACAAGTTTTTTCTCTTAAGCAGCCTATCAGAAAGACAGGGGGGAACAGAAGATTCAAAGATTTTACTCTCAGCTTTACAGGGACGAAAAAGTTCTTACATTTCATGCTTTCTCCCAAAAGTCTGCCATTTAGTCTTGCTGTGTTCCACAGCTGGAGGAGGCATGAGATGACCGGCCATCACATCCAGCTAACAAGGACCATCTGAAGAATTTTTCTATGACTTTTATGGAGTAACTTTTCTTTACATACATACATAACCTTGTGGTAGTATTTCAGTAACTTGTAATATCGTTGGATTTGATCAAAAAATTTCTCTTTTAAGCACACAGGCTGCCAGGATCAATTAGCTTGAATATAGGTAATGTGTCAGCTAAGGAACACATTGCTCTGTGCGAGAACTGGGAGGGATATTTTCAAGAAGTCAGATAACCCTAACCAATTCCACCAGTTTACGTGAAAACTTCTTATTACTGTAGGATATATGATCGGTGCTGTAAAACCTCCACAGGCAGCTGACTTTTTTTTAATATGTATTTATATTCCAACATTTATGAGATTTTTACAAGGGAATATAGGGTCACTCATATAATCCTGCTTCATGAAAAATTGATTCCTCAGATTCTCACGGTCCAAGGAGAATCTTCAGGTACCTAAAAGCTACACTTTGGCTACAACTTATTCATAGCAGCAGCTTTTGTCTTACAACTTTGCAAACACAAATAAGAGATGAAGAAAGCTGAACTTCCCAGTTAGAGCTCCAAGTAAAATGACATTCCCAGCAAAGAAGCAAAGGAACAGATGCTTATTTCTTTTACTTTTACAACACAAGTGCCTGCAATGCCTGTGTCTGAGTTTTCAACTAAAACAGAAAAGGTCCATAACAAAGATAATTCAAAGGCAGGTGCACCCCTGAAGGTTCACGTAGTAAATGAACCTTTTTGTCGGTGTTTTCTTTTTAAACACACACCTCTACTTCAGCAAGAAGAGTGAATGCTGCTGCATGTATACACCTGATTTTGCAAGCAGTTTTGAAAGATGAGGCTTATGGGTCATCAGACTGCAGCTTCACTGATTAAACAGTTATTTGCCTGTAAAACATATGGCTGTATATATGGGTAAATGCATTACAGGTTCTTCACAGACACACAATTTTATGGGTAGACTGCTAGGAAGCTGTAGTTCCAGAAGTCACTTCAGCTTCATCATAGAAAAAAGTATCTGCAACGCAGATTTGTGAAGAAGAGTGAAAAAACTGAAAACAGTCGAGAAGGGCCCTGTTAGAACAGAGTTATGAAGGGTATGAAAACTAAATTCCAGCGAGTTAAGACGTTTTGCAATAAGGTTAAAATTGTATTATTAAAAGAAGAGAAAATGGTTAAATTTCCATATGTGTACTGTAACCAACGTTCCAGAAATTCAATTTGGGCAGAAACATTTTCATGCGTTTGGGCACAGGCTACGTTCCTTAGAAATGCAGTTGACACAGTGGGGGGAAAAAATCTTTATGAGCTGGATCTACACCAACAACTAGCAAGTACGATTTAGAGACACCTGAGTACAGTTTACATTCTTGAGCTATTAGGACTTAAAATTTTTAAAGGCCTGTCACTTCAACACAGAGATACTGCCAGTACTTGGAAACAGCAAAGTTGGATAGGTCATCAGGGAACACTAAACTGCAGGATGTATATTAAGAGGGCAGAGAGAGGCTCAGTATATGAGATGTTGGCAGACGCAATAATTTCCAGGAATAAGGTTTCCCTTCAGCAAATCTTGGCAAGGTGAGGCAGGCCAAGGCAGAGCACAATGGAAAGAAAAAGACTGACTGCAGAATAAGAAATGCATGAGGAGGACAAAAAGCCAGATGACGAGGATGAGCTGAGGGCTAGGGTCAGGGTAACTAGCAGAACTATCATTACTGCTCCGAAAAAATGTTGCATGAAAGATGAAGCTTGAGGGAGCACAAAGCTTTTGCTTGATTGCAAGTAAAGTCACTCATGAAGCAGGAGAAACCTAGCATCATGCTGAAAATGAAAATTCCTAACAGTCAAATGGAGTCATACTCCCTTGGTATTTTCAAACCCTAACACCCATATATCTTTATGCATATATGGTAAAATATTCAGTGCACTAACTTTGCATTATTATTAAATCTGGTCATACTATCAGCAATAAATTCTTGGCCAGATGTATTTTAATAGAAATAAAATATAATATTCTTCCATTTCTCACTTTCTCATCCCAGAGATAACAAGTAACAGAGCAAAACAAATATTCCAGAGATGCCTACTCAAAGCATAAGACACACATGTAGACATGATCTTAGAAGGACTACTTCATGGTCACATCTCTGAACCTGATAGTCACTAATACCGAGCAAGGCACAAACTAATACACGTCAGCATGAAGACATTTAAATGAAATACTTAGTACCTGTATTACTTACCCAGTCCCAGCCCCACAAATTCATCGGGGGCCTGATCCTTTGTTCCTGTAAAAGAACCTTCCCTGCCACGCACTGTCCCTGAGATGTAACGAGGTTTTACTCCAGTTCCTATTAACTGTGCCAGCTCAAGTTGGCTGATGCATTTCAGAATCTAGTCCAGAGAGTAAAGAAGTTGTTTAGCAACAGAAAGTAGTTTGAAACAGTAAAAACAAAAACCTGAAGGCAGATCTTTAGGAATTATTGTTTTTTTTTTGTCTAAGCATTCAAGGTCAGGCAAGTATTCCTGTTCCTCAATCTAAAGTGAAAAGTAATTTGGGTATTACAGTATTAGTCTCTCACATTTTTTTTTTCTGAATTGGACATGTTATACTACTCCAGATGGCTGTAAAATATGCAGTTATATGTAATACATGTATGAAAGTATATACATCATGACACTTTTCTACAAAACACTGTATTTACTCACAATCAAGTATTTAAGTGCATACAAAATCAGGACACATTCTTACAGGTTAAGAACAAATTAACTTCTGTACCTCATGCCAGGAATTTCCTAAATAGTTTCCATCTGTATGAGCCACTGTGATGAGAGTTTTAATTGTGTCAATATTCTTCTGCTTCATTTCAGTAATACCAGAACTCACTGTCAGTAATGTAAATCTTGCTAATGCCTGGACATAAGCATCTCTTTCAAGCTACAAATGAGAGAAAAAACATTTGTTCACTATTTTTTCAGATTTTTTTTTAGTAGAATGTGTAATTTTAATAACTATACCGTTTATCTTTCGTTTCTTAGAACTGAATTTCTGATGCATTTTACAGAACAAAAATCTCTCTTATCCTTCTGCAGTAAGCTACAGGATACAGTTGGGCTTCCTCTGTTTAGAAGAATGAGGTGTAACATGTGACAGTATAGAACACACAGGTTCTAGGTCTGTTATTTATTTATTTATTTATTTGGAGAGAGAATGCTGTTTCGGAAGAAACATACCTTCTTAGCTAAGCTTTTAGCACTGTCATACTACACACTGACCTACTCTCAAAATGCTGACTTGGCAGATTCTCCCAAGTTTTACTTTTTTTTTTGGCAACAGAATCCAAATAACATGTCTATAAAGCATCTTTTCGCCAATTCCACAGAACTACCCAAAATTTATTTGATTTAACCTACAGACTTTGGACACCTCAAACGCTTGTGTTATAGCTGGGTAAACAGCAACTGACCTGTAATAATCTTCTCAGATGAAATTGATTAATACAGCACAAAAAGGAGAATTCCATATATAGTTATCTGATTTTTATGAATTGGGTACTATAAACACCAAAGAAAAAACCTCAACTCTCACAGGAACCTATTGCAAATGTAAAAAGGGGATTACAGTTGAGCTCATGAACGGATTTTGCTCTCCTGTCAGTTATGATCCCCAAAGGCCATGAAGTGAAATAGCTGTAAATCAAAAAAACAAATGACAACTATGTAAGACATTTAACTGTTTGGATGCTTGAGACTGCTTTGAAATCAAAAAACATTCAGCACAAAATAGTATCAAACAGAAAATATTAAAAAAGAATAATCACAGAACATGTTTCATACAGAGAACATGAATACCATGACAGTGCAACAATACAAGAGATGGGATCTCACAGCGTCACAGAGTTGTCCTGTTCAGCCCCAACTATTACAACAGGGCACACTGGCAAAGGCAAAAATGGAAGTTCTATGGTAGGAGTAGTAAGCAAATAAGCTTTGGAGTCTACAGACTGTGTATCTTCTGTAAAAGGGATGTATTTTCAATTTTAACTTCCCCTTCTGTTCCAGATATACATTCCCTCCCCTCCTGATCCTTTTCCTAAGCCATCAAATTAGAAGACAAAACTGACGCAATGTGTCTATCGGACAGAAATTAAAGCAGACGAGGTAAGCAAACTACGTATATCCTTTAGATGCTCATCTTGTCCCAGATGCTTAAAAAAAAACACCCCAGACTACGAGAGGCTAAGGTTAACAGCATAAATAACGAAAACAGATTTTTTAATTCAGGTTTTACTGTGGTGAGATGTGAGCATGCATAGCTTAAACCACATTGTGTGCTTACACATTTAAACTGAGTGTCCTGCTCCCCTCGTTGTCTCACAAGGCATGTAAAGTAATGCTAACTGCTCTGAGACCCTGATCTCAACTTCTATACATCAATTCAATGAAGCAGAGAAGTTACCAGCACCAATCAGGTACAAGAGCAAAATCGGCTTCCAACAGTAGGGATCCCTAAGTTAGCAGAAGTACAGATCTGCCAGACTCCTTCAAACCACCACAGTTATCTTGGCACCTGAAGTCAGCCAATGTTTCTACTTCATCAGGACCTTGTGCAATGGAATCATGTCCTGTGCTGTACTGAAAACATCCACAAACAAGTACTGCTTACAATGGAATCAACACAACAGAATTTCCATAGAAAACCAGGAAGGAATATCAGTTCTGAATTGAAAGACAAAACAAACAAAAAAAAAATCTCACAACATTTTAAGTTTCAGCAAACAAGAAGTGTTGCTTTTGAAACACCTCTAGTTCAGTGAAGTTTGTACCAAACCAAAGAGGTGTAACTACTTCTGGTATGTTCTTGGAGCATGGGGATCTTACAGCAAATGTGTCCTTGCCCTCCCTACCCAAGGCAGACCACTGCAGGACTGGGAGTGAACCTCTGCAGCTGCTGAAGCTGATATTTGCACCGGTTCCACATTAGCAATTTAGAAACAAAGATAACAGGAATGTGAATTTCACTGGACAGCTGTAGGCTCCAGGGAACGCTTTGTTAATCAAATTTTTAAGTCTGTTCAGTTCAGGACAAAAAATTAAAAATGGAGTGAAAAGACAGGGAGGAAAGCTTACAAGATCCCAAACTGGCTTTTTAAAGTAGCTGCATGAGAACTCCCAAAGTGCCTTACCACATCAGTTACAAAACATTACCTAATTTGCTGTATCAGAGTGAAAGAGCAGGGGTAAGAGAGAAGCATTCACTATCATGTCACAGTTCAATAGCTTGTATTTAATTTAGTCATTTAGTCTTACATGTTTCTTTTTTTCCTCTGGGGGGGCAGGAAGTGGTTCATGTTTTTAATTGCAGAAAAGAAATAATACATGAATTCTACTTACTCCTGCTTCCATTTATCCCTACAAAGGGCTTATGGCACACTAGTACTTCAGTTATTATGTTTACTACCTATGATTTTAAAATAAAAAACAAAACCCCAAATCAACCAAACAAAACCCAAACCCTAAGTTTAATCAGAATTACCATGCTCTAGAACCAAAAAGTCTGAAATTATTGGCACTGTACTCAGTGCAAAATACATTTATGCATTATGTCAGTAAAAATGTTTCCATTGTCATAAAGGTTAAACTGGTATCCAATTATTAAAGCCTCAATAAGTCTCTGTATTTGAGAACAGTATTTCAAACATCGTTCACAAAGATATTATTTTACTTATGAAACAGCCTAGAAAGCCTTATTTTACCTAACATCACCTACAGTAAAAAAGCTGAAAATAAAGCATATTGACAGAAAAGAAGCCACTTGTGGGGAAACAAAAATTCAGTATATTGGCATGACAGCACTTACCACAAAACAACAGGAAACATGTTGCTTTATTTAAAACACTCTCAGTCAAATATTGTAGAATGATTTCGGCTGGAAGGAACCCTTTAAGATCAGCTGATGCAAGAATGCAGTAATTGAGGATGCAAGCAGCCTCTAGGCATTGCAGTGTACATCTTCAGCAACAAGGGCTTTTGGAACCATATTAACACTAAGTTGGTACTTAAAGTATTGTCTCAATCTCAATTTTTTTTTTTCTTTACCTGAATGTTGAAAATGCAAGCGATCCTGATAGCACATCGTATACCCTCCAAACAAAGAGATGCAACTTCTGTATCATCACAGTCTTGCAGACCCACACTGAATGCAGCCAGGAAAGGTGTCCATGCCAACTGGAACATAAGCAAAATAGAAGTTATATTGAAAGCTCCTAGTACTTGAATTGAATAAATGCTTCAGTTTCAACATCTTGCAGAAGCTTAAGCTCTGTCTTCAGCTCGTACAATCAATCTTGAAGTTGCCTTCTGCCAAAAAGAAATGGTTAGAATTGTCACAAGGCAAAGAACAGAAGTAATAGAGACAGGCACACCCCACAGAACCACTCTGTCCCAGCAACCAACAAAAAAAGTCATCTTCAGATAGCTGAAAAAACCAATTCCCCAAAATTATGTCAATTAGATGTCTATTATACTTTTGGTATTCTCTAGATAACCTTCATCTGTGCGACGTGAAATAACACAACAAGGAATAAAAGTAGAGCCGATAATTATGGCAAGAACGAGTATGTTCAATTCTGCTGTGTGCAATGTTTTTCATCGTAAAGAAATCTATGTACTTCACTAAGTGACATTTGTCCTGGTAACACATGAGGTGGAAAAAAAAAAAGACAATCTACATACTTCACTAATTCAGGTAAAATTATTCTAGACAGTAAAAGACAGGATGTGACTCTTTGATCTCAACACTTAATTTTGTTGTCCTCAGCCCTGCATCTTTTTGTATCTAAGCCCACTGTTTCCTTGTGCCTTACGTGGGACTGAGAGCGTACTACGCTCAGCTAAAAGTAATTGCAGGAGAGTCCACATGGTCCTGTCCTTGTGGTTAAGGCTCTCTCTCCAGCACGCAGAAAAAGCAGTCAGACAATGCAAAGGATTCTGCCATAACTATCTGTGGTTATGAAGAGGAAACCACACAGTATCGAGAACAATTTTAGAAATAATTACCTCAAGTCACCCCAGATGCAATACAGAATCAATGGTCACAGCAGAGAGCAACGGATTTAACACTTAATTTCAAATGAAAACGATTCATCACTGAGCTTTGGGTTAAGCCAGTAATTCCAAAAGCACTACCCTCAGTAAACTGCTTAAAACTTGCACACATCAAAACAGAACCCTGGGAGAATATTAAAAAATTCAGATGAACTCCTAGATCCAGGACCTAATTTCCTACTGCACACTTCAGAAGTGCAGTATTTTTTTTCCTTTTCTTAACTTTTATTATTTTTTTAAAATTTTCATTCCTAATGAAAATAAAACCAATGTGAAATATTGAAAAGTTGAAATACTTTCCTCTGTTAAGAACTATCTAGAGGTCTGCACAGTATGCTTTATAAGCAGATTTATGCTGTTAGTTATCACAGTCTTTTGTCATTACAGGTGAAAAATCAACATCCTAAAATATACATTCAATTTTGAGGTGCTTAGATGGTTGCATAAAGTGTATTTTTCTTCTGATTTAATCACTTGGCAAATCTATCTATAAATAAAGGTAACTTATTATATTTCTTTATAATATTTGCTGAAATCTAAATTAAAAAGTCTAAATAAACAATGGGAGATTAAATATTCATAACTTCCATATCTTTCACTCTTGGCAAGACAGTTCTCTCTTCAACATCATCAGCATCATCATCAGTACCTTAATTAGTTTATGACTATCCTAAAGCTCTTATCACCTTCACAGAAGATATTTAGGGTGCTACCAAAATGCTTCGTATTTTGCTCCTTTGAAAAAATACAGAAATTGCAAATGAACTTTTCAGATACTAAAGGCTAGGAATGTTATAGAGTAATAGGGATGGTATTTTAAAGGAGAAAAAACCATCTATGAATTTTAAAGGTACCTGTATACAAGCTATGTCACTTCGGCCTTTAAGAAGACAGTAGAGAGAAATGATGTACGGTACACCTCTGCTAAGTGATCTCTGAAACCAGATCTTAAACAAGAGCTTCACTCAGCATTATTCTGCATAGAGTCATGACCTACTTTTACTAATATTGGTGACAAAGAACTTAGAATTTTGCCTCACAGACAGTAATTTTACAGCTACATCCTCATTCCTCTCTAGCCAGGGCCTGGAGCTCAATCTGACCTCATAGCACACCACGTTAGGGAGCGACTTGTTTCTTGTAAGAGTAGTCTTCTGAGAATTTGACTCCCTGGAGCAGTTCACAAAGGGGTCATATGAGCACCACTACTGGCACAAGGGCAGTAAATGAGAGCACATGGAAAGAGCACAACAATCTCTTTCAGTGTCAGTTTACCAAAATGAATTAGTTATGCCAAAGATTACATCCACTAGTGTTCTCAGACGTAGAAAGCTATTGAACATGCTTCATAATGATGAAACTGAATCACTAGTATGGGAAAAGGCACTTGGGTTGCAGATAGCTTTACAACTACACAACGGTAAGGACAGGCGTTTAGAATAACAGAAATTTTAAAAACAAACAAAACCCATCCAAGTTTAATACAAGTCTAGCTACCTGCCCCTAATGTAAACAATAACCCTAGCCTCTTCAAAATACTCATTTGGACCAGATAACATTAGCCAAAAGCTTGTTCAGATAACTGCTGCCCCAAAATGTGATGAAGTAATCTCCCAGGAGCAGCAGGAGGGACTCAAACAATGGACTGGGATTAGCCTGAAATTGTTTTGACTACATCTCCATACATGAAATAAAAATTCTATTATTTCAATTTTTTAACCACTCTTTGTACTTGCATTGCCCTCAACATAATTGCCCTCATAATTTCTCCATTCTATCAAGGCGTTTCTTCTGTCAGCATAGAAACTTCTTAAATCCCAGTGTAAATGAAACTGCAGTACAAGACTCAAGGTTCATTCTTCCCTGTTACAAGTTAAATAACTCACAAAGCAATCAAAACACAGCAGATACAAACCTTTAAAGTATTTTTAACAAATCCTGTCTGTCAGCATTTTGTATTAAAAAGAAACTATGTGATATTCGAGTTACATATCTAAACATGTAGCTCACCTTAAACATGGGTCTCACATGCTCCAGGTGGGTTGCACTCGTAAATGGTGCCTGAACATGGCTCACTGCCTCCATCAGAGCTTTTGCTGTCTTGGCCATTTGTTCCATTTCCAGATTATAAAGAAGTCTTCTCTGCTTTTCACTAGCGACACCTATAAACACATTTTTTTTCTCTCTTTAGATTTGTGAATCTATAGCAGTGGTGTCTTTAGGAGTAACATATTTTTAAGATTTTCATCAAGTGCCATACTTAAAGGTGTTTTTTGTATCGTTGCTACTTTCTGAAACTACCACACCAGCAAGGCAGAATATTGACATAATTTATCTTAAGGTAAGCTTATGTGTGGAAGGTAATTTTAATCCAATACAAGACCTTAGAGATTTGCACAAAAATCACTTCTCCATCACCTCAACTAACAACATAAAAGTCACATCCACTAAGCTAAATTCAAACTGAAAGGAAGTTTCATAGCAATCCATCACCACAGAAAATAACAATAAAAGTAGAGATACATCTTTTTTCCCAGATTTATCACCTTTTTGTTTCAGTAATGGAACCTCCACCTTATTAAGAAAGACAAATTGAAGCCTAGCATTAGCAGCTTTTTAAAAATTATTATAAAATCATTAACTGAATGATTATTGAAAATTGTATGGGTACATTTTCCAGATACAAATTTCCTGCAAGTAACCTGTTAAAAAGATTCACCTAAGACTTTTACTTAAAACTGTATGTAAAATTTGGCTAAACTGGGGAAAAAACTAGAATGAATAACATCTGAATCTTCACACTGTGCAAAACACAAAGAAGTCTGTCTAGTATTAAAGAGAGGAAAAGAATTTTAAAAGCATAGTCAAGTAGGGCCCTGTAAATGAACCAATCCAAGACTTTTGAAGAAATACATTTATTTGCAGGAAAAACACAATGTTTATCCTAAAAATAGAAGGTACGACTAATGTGTTTGTCCTGCACCATGCCTATTGACAATACTCCTATTTCATGAAGCCCTCAAATGCATTTCCCTCTGCTGCTGGTCAACAGCACAACCCATATCCAGCATATTCAATGCACCAAAAAACAGAAATTCAGTAGCACAGGGAAGCAAAAATGAACAGTTGCATTTAACACACATTTGAAGGCAGCAACATGCATTTATGTTAAAAGAATATGAAATGGAAAGTCAGGACTAATTTTGAGTTATGCAAGTCACGCTGATTTCATTCATCACTCATTTTAAATAGGAGATTAGTTTCATGAAACTAAGGAGCCAACACTAACAGCAATTACTTACTTTGCTTACTGGATTTTGTAGGTATTGTTAATTCTTTTGTTTCTTTCATTGAAATCTTCTTTCCAGCTATTTCATTATAGATAGCAGACAAATATTCTTCAGGGAGATCTTTACTATCATTGATACCTCTATTCATTTTAATATATTGTTCTTTTGTCATTTTATTCTTAACCTGAAATCCAGGAAGAATCTATTAATACCATCACGAGGCATGTTCATAGCAGTTAAAATGCTGCCTACAAAGTAGCTGGACTGATAAAAAGTTACTATGCAAGATGAACTCGCTGATTAAAAACAAATTCTTTAGTATTCAATACATGCAAGACTACATCATCTTCCATGGACATGGAAGCATTACAACACTCATTCAAGTAGGATCTGCAGATATATTAGCCATATGTTACCAAAAAAATACACTGTTTTGTCATACAGATCAGGCTATCTGTTTTAGATACAATCTCAGAGTTCAATACTTTTTCCAGATTTTTTTTTTTAATGATGATGGCTAATTACTGCAATTTCGAATATTATGCACTGCAGAAGTGAGCTGTATTTATTGATATAAGGCAGTATTATATTTTCAAACTCTCTGAAATTAGGAGTACATTTGTGCTAAAATCAATGGGTTCTGTCTGACTGTAGTTGAGATCACTACTTTGAGTGTTGTATTCAACGCAGGGTAGGGAAACAATACCTTACAGAAAGGACTAACTGAAACAACTTGAAAACCTCCATATCCATGGCAAAGAATAGCATTACTTAAAAGGCACTCAAACTTAAGCTACCATGTTTCTTACACAAACACAGACTGCTGTTAAACTGAACATTAAGCTTTTACAACTACATTGTCATAAAGGCTGAAAGTTAGATGTCTACAGATTATACAAATATTTCTGTGACAACATACCTGTGGACTGTGAAGATCTGTTGTCAACATGATAATTGAGTAAGCTAAGACGTATGCAGTGTCTGCACTAGCAAAAAGAGTTTGCCTGAGTTGGGAAAGAAGAAAAATAACACCAAGTTTAACATATTAGGAATTTTCACTTATTCTGCTGTCCGAAGTTCTGGAGATAAAGTATGGCTTACCCTTGGTTACATTCTAAATATCTAGCAGCAAATTTTTCCATTAGCCGATCAATTTTTTGAGCCTCTCCTGGAAGACGAAATCCTTCTAGAAACAGACGCAGAGCTGAAACAAAATCCTTTCCTGAAAAGTCATGTTGGTCCACGTATGCATACATGACTTCTTTGTTAAATTTATCATTGTCTCCCAGGAACTCCCCAACCTGAGTCTAAAATCAGAACAGAAAAATACAAACTAGCACATTTACACTGGGAAAAAAAAAAGCTGAATAAAACAACAGACTCATACTGCCCATACACATCACAAAAAAAGAGGCCTGTATGTAGCTAACTAACACACACTGCTGCTTCTCTTCAGCTCTCCAAAGCGAAGTGTTTTGCCCATATATTCCAATGCTCTCTCACATGCTCTGCATGCCTGCTTTTCTCCTCGGATTTTACTCGTACCATTTTGTTCTATTAGACAAACTGCACAAGTGCGAAAGACAGTATTACCAGTGACTGCTCTGTCCTCTGTATTTGTAGCTAGGGAGCTTACTATAGGAATGAAAAGTTTACTAACATACACTTGATTCCTACTACAGTACAGACCTCAAATGCCTGTGAGTGATGCCGAAATATATGTCGGTCATGCTCCAACACATCCCACTGATCACCGTCAGTGCAACACAGCACAGTGAAAAACACTTCACATTCAGACAAAGGTGTCTGTATATGTAAACTGAAGATAAAATTTGTTTTGATGGCTGATTCTAGATTCCAGTACTGAATTTTGTGTCTGCAGCCAGAGCTACAAGCATGGGTATATGCAAACGTGTCCTTAGAAAACACCTGGGTGGCTACTAAGCACAATGGTGCTGACTGCTGTTTCAGAAAGCTGTGTCTTTCACGACAATACCAACGTAAGATATTCCCACTCTCCTCTGCCAGATATTGCAGGACCCTCCCAAGTTCAGTAACAGCTGCTAGCAGTAAATCCCATCAAATACAGAATCTAGATTAATAACTTTCCACTGGGAGGCAGCAAATGTGCTTTTCGTGTTGGAGTGCCACACTATTTTTTGGTTATCTATTAAGTGCAGTTAATTCTGGCGGTCCCTTTCTGGACCAAATAAATAGAGTTTACCAAAATAAATACAGTCCTAGCAATACTAGCAAGTCTTGGGTCAGCTCAAGTAGGTCTGTCTTTTCCTCTACACCCCAGTGAACTGCAGGATGCTTTTAGGACAGGGTACAGCTCTCTCTCATACTCTATTTCTAGTTCTGTGACTTCCTCAGTTCTGAAAGACAGAAGTTTCCTTCTCTTCTTCGTTACACAAGCATGTTATACACTTCAAAACACTCTCACACAATTTGCGATTAATATCAGAACATCAGCACAATAGTAAAGAAACATCAGGAAAGCAGTTCTCTTACTGAATCTAATCTCTCCTCTTGATGCAAGAACTGAGCAATATCTTCAGGGGTAGTGCCAAGCATTCCTTGTTCTTGCAGGTACTGAATCCCCCTCTTTGGTTTCTTATTGAATCTGTACAATCAAGATCAGGATGGAATGAGAGTTAACTCTCTTACCTATGCACAAAACTGTACTTGCTTAAGCAAAGAGGATTCAGTAATTTTGGATTAAAGCATTTTCCCTTTCTCAATCTATGCATTAGAACAGAATAAGCTATTCCTGATTATTCCTTTCATCATCTGATAATTTCATGGTTTTTTTTTCCCTATAAACTGCCATCTCTTTCTCTTCCTTACATAACTGCCAGCATGGTATCCAAGCAGCTCCCACTAAATGGAGTAAACACTATCATTTATTCTGATTTTCAGTTCCTGCTCTTGCCTGATCTAACCAAAACCAACTAGAATTCCATGTCTATCACACATTTCAGAACTGTGTATGCATGTATATACACACATATATATTCTAATATATACACAAATACATATATATATATATAAATACATAATTAAAATGCACATTTTAAAAGTGTTATCTCCAGGAAGAAAAAAAAACACACTCCACAAAACCAGCAAATTCTTGGTTAGGATAATATTTATATTGTTGCTTTTTCTTTTTCCATCTCTATGAGCAACTCTAGAAATACAGGAGTTGCCCATAAGAATAGAAACGCACAAGATGAGGAACCAAGTAACAGAAAGAAACTGAAACCCTGAAGGACTAAGGAAGGTTTTTTTCAGGGTCTGAAAACGGTACTACAGAAAACTTTAGGTTTTGCTTAAAGTGACCTCGATGAGAAGGTGATGTGACAAGGCTGAAATCACATGGAAAATTCATGTCAGAATCCACTGAGAAATTATACTACCCTACAGTTCAAAATAATGAAAAATTAATGAATTAGGGGGAAGCAACATCTTAAGCTATAGGCACTTCCACCAGTAATATGTACAGCAAAATAGGTAGCATTTAACTGACCATGAGTTCAATGTTCTTTTTATCCAAATTTAAAATCTTATTTTTAGACAAGCAGGTCTGGAGAAAAAAGAACAAACATTCAGAGTACTCATCTTCTAGCTGTGAGGAATTAGGTTAACACAAAACACTGTTGACAGGCTCCAAAGGGGACACCATTCAGCACTCTTTCACCAGAGGAAGTGCTGTTACATCCAGAGTTTTTTTCCTAACACAAGATGAGTATCTATGAGGAGAAGGAAGAAAAACCCAGGAATCTTCATAGCTCCAAAAGAATCCACCCTCCCATGGGTGATAAAAGGGCACTCACAAGTCAATTCCTTGTTCTATTATTTCCTTTTGTTGCTTTAGGACCTCAAACTGCTCTGGGTTGTCAGTGCCAGACATCTGTGTGCTGTAACTGCCAATTCCCGATGAAGCAGTAGAATCCAGGGAATTTAAGCTTCCATATCTGTTAATTGTCTCAGGGTGTTTGGTTTCATTGCTGTCCTGTTCTGTGGGTTTTTCTTGGCCTAAATTGGAAAAGATTACATAGATACAAAATACATACAGTGATAAGAAACTGAAATCATGTTAAAATAATTCCATTATTTTTCAAATCCTGTCTAAAGTTAATACAGTTACCACTGATATAGTAATTTACCACTGTAAGTTAATATAGTTACCACTTTATTATTGTGTAAGTGCTCTGGTTTGTTTTGGCTGAGAAAATACTTTAAAAATCACTGCAGTGTACCAAGGAAGATTCTTGCAGTGTATCACATATTCCAAATCTAAGCTTAAATTACAATTATAATTTGTAACATTTGGGAAAAAAACAAGAACAACTTAGAAATGTAGTCACAGATCTTTTTATTCTCAAAGTCTACCTTTGACATGAAGCAAATCACATTAAAAGTTTCTGAAATTGAGTGCCTGAAAGTGTTTATGATCACTCATGCCAAGTAGTTGGTGCTCTCACTCAGTTCAATGACAGTGGTGCTAACTACCTCTAAGCTTCAACTTCCACTTTAAGCTGGTACTTCGACTACCAACATTAAATCTAAAATCTGAAGATTCTGATATAAACTCAGTACTTTCTATCTCAGGTTGGATGAAAACAAGAATGAAGCAAGTAATGATTCAGTTACTTCACTACTTACAATACCAGAAATTCAATAGCTACGTGTCAATAAATAAATGAAAAATCACTCTCCATCCAGGTTGCTTAGTGGTAATTCAATCAATATGAAATTAGAAGCACTTCAAAGTACACTTCATAGTCCCTTAGAAGTTAGAAATGCATGAAATAACAGGATTTAGTCATTTTCAGTGTACCAGCATTCCAGGAATTTATACAATTAAGAAAGACAACTTGTACAAACAACACTAACCCATGCAAGAGGTTTTACCAATCTGGAAAGTAAAAATATCAAAATATTGGAGAAATGCACTAAATTCCTGCAGAACATCTTTACTAAAACCAAAACAAAGACGTCTCACATCTTACCGAGTGTTGTCTGAGAATTGGGATTTACATACTGATCCTTACTCCATTCCACCATACATTTCAAGATCGATACTAAGCATTCCAATCCCTTCTTTCTCAAACTTAATTCCTATGAAAGATTTCAAAAGAAATACATTAGTGGAATTAACATCTTAGTCTTATTATTCCAAGAAATGTGAAATTTCATACAGTTTGGCAGTTTTCTTTCTTTCTTTTTTTTTTTTACCTGAACATTGGACATGCCAAGTTCTTGGCTACCTCTTCCTTGAGCAATCTTTGATAGGTCATTAACCAGCCTTTCAAATATGTTTGCTGCATTTAAATCACAATCATAGTTCACGTAGATGTCCACTACACTCTGGGCATCTATAAACAAAGTGACATTGTCAAACCTGGAACAAAAACTACATCATTCAATGAAAGGCAAGTACAGTTTTGCTCTTCAGCATAAAAATGTAAAAACTAGAACCAAGTAGTCCTTAGTACCTGCACATATCCGTGTCAGTGTTTGTATAACCATCCATTTATGATCAAATGAGCTAGTAGAAGTTTCCAAGATATACAGGAATATTTCTTTGAAGAATACCTAACAAATATTTCAGGAAGAGGGAAAAAAACACAAAACCATTACAAGCACTGCAATTAAATTTGATGCCCAATACTCCAATACACAATTCTAAAAGTATATGGATAATTGGAAACAAGCATTCTAGAAGAACAGGAGAAAGTAAGCAAATAAATCCAAGAGGAAAGGTGGAAATACAATTTTTATTTCATATGTTCAAATTAGGACCTCAGATTAATACTTACATAATTCCGGAGTCCTGGACAGTTAAAATTTTGTTTTATAACTCTGATCGCTCAAAATCAGAAGAACCAAGAATGTTGTGAAATCCTGAAAGTCAATTTAGCCTAACAAGAATTCTAAGCTGCTCTTAGAGATCAAAATCATTCAAGATTCAGAAAGAGATATTACCTCACCACAAAAGATTTTTTCTACAAGACGATGATATGGCACAGATGTAATAAACATCAAATTATGCCAATTTAAAAATATCAGTATCATTAGAAGGGAAACATCTTGACGCAGAAGGATCACTCTCCAGCATTAAATTATTGGAAGAAGAGTACTGGTCAGGCACAGCATAAAAAAATGCAGCACATCCATTAATAGGAAGTCCATAATCCAAAACAGATATTAAGTGTTCCCTGAAACTGCATCAGCACAGATGCTTCTGTTCACAACTGTGACTATCCCCTCTCAGTTGGGTCCTCACCACATGCATTAGTATTATAGCCTGAATATTTCAGCTGTGCATGCTTAGCAAGTACAGCAGGCTTTTTCTCACTTCTTCCCCAAGCAGGAGCAGTTACTGCTGAGCATATAAACTGAAAATACGAACCACTACACGGTGTTACATCACTATTCTACATAGCATTACATCACTCTTCTACACCTCTGAGAGTCCACTTCTCCATTGCCATTTGTGGCTACCAAATACATCAACATATGTTTTTTAAGAATGCTGCCAACAGTCTCCAGCCGTCAAGCTCCTCTTCTTTTAGAGCAGCAAACAAATATCCAAATACATAACTGCTCTCGATTCTAACATTTGATATTCCTCTATATTCACTTTAAGTCACATGCTTCAGGAAACAAAACAAAAAAACATTGATTTTCAAGCAGCTTGGATGGTAGGGTATTTCCACAAGCAAAATGCACTTAAATAAATTCCATATCGTTGGCCTCCTTAGAGTAAGAGATGCACACAGCACAACCTCAGTTACTTTCTTAATAAGTATCCCTGCAAAATATAAGGAGTTCAACACATAACAGATCAAAGACAGGGAAACAATTTCAAGCACTTAAAAACACTCAGAGTACTAGACTGATTTTAACCACAGCTTTATGGAATCCAAACAGAGGAAGACATAAAATTTTAATATAGGTCATGCTATGAGCAATTCTTAGTTATAGATCTGATGTGGGTTTTTTTTTGGTGCTTGCTCGTTGGTTTTTTCTAGTTTGTTTGTTTTTTTAAGCCGAAAGACAGTAATGCTATGCACCCCCCAGAATCAGGAAGACAATTTTTTTTCTGGTAGAGAATTAAAAAAAAATTACTGGTAAGTATCTCAAGTATAAAAACATTTCAAGATAAATCAGCTGCACAGTCTGCATTCTATGAAGACACTTAAAATCTCTATGCTTCTGACATGGACTTTTTGCTTCTTCTACCAACTTTGGACAAGTGTATCTTGTGATGAACAATTTCTTAAAGCTGTACTGATTATGTACATTTAAATAGTTAAAAACACTATCTAGCACTGTGTCCCTTATTGCAAACCATGTCACAGAGCTAAGTCTTTATTCCTAGCATACCATAAAATTAAACCAGAAAAGAGCTATTTCTTAGTTTGGTCAACTGAAAATACAGAAGTGATAGCTTAGTCACAGTTGCTGAAAGATGGTGCTGGTAAGTATAGTCAAGTGACACTTGCAATTCTTTGATACCTAGGACTGGATTTACATGAAAACCATGAAGCTAAAAAGTAAGGGGAAGGGAAAGTATGCCAGAGTTGGTCCATACATTACAGTGACCCATTTAGAAATACAGTTACAATAGAATTCAGATAAGATTCCGTGTATTTAACTGTCAGAGGACAGCGTTAGTGGAAAGTTTCAGTCAAATGACCATGGGAAGGTCACTTCCAACAGAATCTGAAATTACTTCTTAAAATATGCCAAGAATTTCTTAAACAGAAGAATACTGCCTCAATCCCAAAATACATAGATTTTGCATACTGTAAACCAGAGCATATGGCTCTCCTTACAGCTCCAAGACAAAAACTGAATGTGAAGATATCTACTTGTCTACCCACATCTTCCGAATAACCTTTAGGATCGGTAGCTGGAAGGAAAGAAAGAAATTCTTTACTCACAACCAGGGAAAAGAATAAATTTCTTAAAACTGCTTTCCCTTGTACTTTATAATAGATAGGTATTTAGCAGTATCAAATGCAGGAAAATTAGGTTCTTCCTCCAAAGATATTATGAGACATCAACTCATACAATGACATCCACAGATGATGAAATCCCTGAATTCAGGGTCCTTTTAACAAAAATATAAACATTTCTCAACATCTTTTCACAAACTTGACTTCCACACTTAGGCGGTAGTCTGTAAATCACAGCATGTTTTGCACAGTAAAATTTATTAGTTTATGTAAATTTCTATTTTTCAGCTATGAAATGGCCTACCTCTTTTAAGATTTTTCATTTTATGTTCAAGTTAAAATATGATGGAAATCTCTTCTGAATAGCCCTCCCTACACAAGTTTTCCCATCACTTTCCGCTTCACCGACGAACTTAACACTGCCTCAAGTGTCACTTCTGATGTTACAGAGCAAATCTTACTTAATCTATAAGTATTTCAAAGTAAATGCTGCTATTTTACTCAAATGGGGTTTCAAGGACATTTCACCCATTGCCACTGACTCAGAAAGAGCTTCCAGATCTAGCAAGTATTACATAAAGCTGGAATTCAGAAAGAAAAAAACAAATTTCTCTAAGCAAGACCAAGCTACATATAAATAATAAATATAGACAGATGCTGACTTAGCCCTCTCCCCTCACCCTTTTAAATTAGAAAATCACACAACGTACCTCTATCTGCATCTTTAGATGAGTCTTAAAGTTTGAGAGGAGGGTAAGAAATATGGAAAGTGAAAGTTCAAAAACTTCTGGAACTGATGAGACTCCATTTTTTGACAGTGCAACACAAAGATACTGCTTAATAGCATTAATAAACATTTCATTTGTCCTGAAGACAGGTCCTGCATTTTGTAGAATGGACAGAAGCAACTGCAATGAAAGAATCTTTGATCGCAGTTCATGAGATCTGGAATAAAACAAAACAGTAAATCAGCCCAATAATGTTTATGAAATAAACACAAAAACACAAATTTGAAACAATACGGTATAGAAAGAGTCATGAAAGGATGCTGACCTTTTCTGACAAAGTGGTCACCCTTCAGCCAAGAAGGTGGGCAAGAATAACTTTTACCTGCTACTGTTTCCTTCCACTGCTACTGAGACACCCTCTTCTGTAGCACAGCACATTTTGTAACAGTGGCAACAGCAGGCAATGCTATCCTTCCTTAGTCAGAGGATGAAGTATTTTTTTTCTTTCCTTTTAATGGGGTTTGGAAGATCTCATCTAAAAGATCCCTTCCATCTACAGAATCCTGACTACAAACAGGTGAGAAGCAAATTTAGAAATTCCTTCTCCTTCTCCACTTCCATCAGCATGGAAAGAAAGCTAAGTACCGTAAAGACAAAAAGCTGTAATTGCCTGACCTACTTCCTCCCAACGCTGACATCTCTTTTCTCTGAAAATGTTATTTTACATTTTATATCAGCCAGTAACCTCATCCCACTCCAAGTGCAGCTAAGATACATAACTTGACTATTTTAAGTGTGACATTAGCAAAATCAGGCAACTGCAGAATAGTCAAAAGCTCCACAGTAAAAACATGCTTCATACAGACTGAAATAAGCTAGAATTCATGTCAGAGCACAGCTACCGCTTATGCTAACAAAAAAACCAACAAACCAGAAGAAGTGTAAAGGAAGGAAATCTGTATGTATAAAAATATAACGCAATTTAAATAGCATCCAGGGTGAAAGTGTTCCTTCCTCAGACTCCTGATGCTCCTTCCCACTTCTGATGATCTCAGAAAAAGACTATAGCTCTTCTGTGAAACGAGTATAAACACAAATGGTTTTCCCGCAAGACAAGTCCAAAGCCTTTGCTGAACAACCATCCACTGACAGAGGACAGTTATGAAATGTGAGGAATAATAATTTTTTCATATAATACAGCCCGGGTAGGGTAAGGATCTCTTCTAGCCAACATGTCACATACACAATACTTGGGTATTTGCTGTATTCTGCAAAAAAAATAAAAAGTTTACCGAAAATAGTCTAGCTAAAATAAAAGCTCAACAAACACATTACGAATAAACTCAACGGTTCCTGCACACTGGCAAACAAACTGCGCTGTCACCATTTCAAATCCCTAAGATATAATCCCAAGCTTAGTCTTCTTGTCTGAAGACATTTTTGAGAAGCAAGACATAGCCATTCAAAATGAAGTGAGGAAATTGTTTCTCTCATTCCTCCTAATGGCCCCAGATTCAAAATAAAAGCCCCAAAAGTTCTTCAAGAAAATGCCTGGTTCCTGACACTGCACAACTGCATGGAAACTAATATAACACTCTTCCACAATGGAAAAGGCTTTACTTTGCAAGACATCATGAGTACAGATGACACATGACCATGCTGTGTTTTGCTATGAATTGTGAAAACTTAAAATATAAAGAGAATATCAAATGTAAATAAAATATTAAATATTGACTACTTCCAGCAAGTGTCAATTCACAATCCAAATCCTAATTTGTGGGCCTTACCAATTCTGTGGGGATGTGTAAGTCCACTAAATTTTAAAAAGTTTAAAGGACTGAAATCTAATATGTTCACCTTTGGAACATTTCTCTCCTGTCTTATTTTATTCCAGGGGAAAAGGAGACAGAGACATCAAGTAAGTTCCCAAAGAGAGCAATCTTGATCTCAGCTCCCAGTCTCATGATTTTAAGCTAAAGCTTAATGTTCAGTTAGCTAAATATTAAAAAATAAATAATAAATAATGAAATATTAAAATATTTTCATTAAATGCTTCATAGCTAATTTCACTGGAAGGTGGTTTTTAAAGAGTTGATAGGTTTTTTTTTTTTAATGCTGCAGATATCCTACTTTCCCTCTTCCAAATACAGTAGGTTTGTAATAACTCAAGAATTTATCCATGTCTCAGAACCATAGCTAAATTCTAGGTACTTCTCCAAACTCATCCAGGATATCTTTGAACGTCTTTGTGGGTAATTCCTGTTCTCCTAAATGCCATTTCCTCCAATTTGTTCCAAATGTAGAACCTATTAAGCTCTAATATGAACATCAAGGACTTCATTCAAATGAGATGCTCCAAGTACCTTAATAGCTATTGCTGCCCTTCTAGAGTGAGTTAATACATTAATGCCTTCGGTAAATTTATATATTCTTACTGTCAGAGAACTGACTAAAATCAAAGGACTTTCATGGCATTTCCTGCAGACAAATTCTCAAAAAGATTGAGGAAAAACCCCATGCCCCAGTCTTCACTCCGAAATATCCCGATTTTCCACAGTGCATCAGTAGACAACAATTTGAAAAAGGTTCTAGACTAACTCTTCAAAACCCTTTGTACTACACTGTCTTAAAGTTATCTAATTTAGAAGTTAAACCTTGGAACAGTAAATATTATTTTATTTTAAAGAAAACCAAGCCTTTGACTTTCTTGAGTGCTCATTTTACAGTTTTAGTATCTTAGAAACAAAAAAGCAATCCTCTTGAAAATTATTACAAACTGTTCCTAACTCACGTAGATTCCAGAGCGTATCAGGAAAGTGAAGTTCTTTGCCAACAGACACTGGCATCCAACCATGAAGGAGAGTATTTTTTTTGTTTTGCAACAAACAATTCTCTAAGCCAAACTCAAAATAGGGTAAGATTTCCAAAACATTAATGTTTTGGTTAAAAAAGCTATCTGAAGCGTCCAAGCTGGGCAAGAGAACAAAGCACATCATAACACCAATTTGTCATAAGCAATACCAGTTCCATGCAAAGAGTTCAGTATACATAGTGGTTACCCAACATGTAAGAGAAAAATGGTGGTGCACAAGCCACAATGGTTATAAACACTACTTGAAAGAAGACTGAGACCAAAAACAACTTGAGGCCTTCTTTACAAACCCTGCAAACAAAGCATTACACAGAGGAACTAGGAAGAGCACAGAGTACTTACAGGCAGTGTATGCATTATTAAGAAACTTCTGAAGGGTAGATAGGTAATAGCTTATGCTTTGATTTAACATACAAAGATGTATTAAAACAGGAAAGTACCTTTTCAAGTTTTCTAACTCTCAGTAACTGGGAATTCTCAAAAATACTTAAATAACTTATTTTTATTTTCAATTAAACAATAAAAAGATTTATTATGATAACTCTCAATTCAACTTACTTTGGATCTGGAGGTCCATCTGACAGGGGCTTCATGGATAGTTTACACAGTGACCTGAATACAAGGAAGGCATCCTTTTGTAAAATGTGGGAAAACTTAGCACCAGGTGTAGGTCCTGAAGAATTTCCAGATTCCTAAAGAAGTTAACATATTTCAGTATTCCATTTTGCATTAGCAGGGTGTGTAGGGAAATCCCCACCTCCTAGCAACAAGAAGTTAAGATATACAAATATAACCAGTTCACTATAGCTTTGTGGT
This sequence comes from Penelope pileata, assembly GCA_013396635.1. Lineage (NCBI taxonomy): Eukaryota > Metazoa > Chordata > Aves > Galliformes > Cracidae > Penelope > Penelope pileata. Next base: position 38,579 of record WBMW01005926.1, read on the forward strand.
CTCAAGACTAAAATAAAATAAGTAAATAAAAGAATTCTGCAGTCCGGTTACAACAAACTCCCTAATAAAATCTGCTATCTCAATAAAACACAAGAATTACATTAAACACTGTCATCAAACTGCATGGGTTAGGTTTAAATATGACAACTTCCAAGGGAACTGCCTTCAGTCATTTTCAACTGCTAACTCCAGGTTAAGGAAAATGCTTAATGTTTCAATAGAATGCAAGCGGTTTTATATACATGGTAAGATACATCTGGTAAAACTTCTATCGCACGATATTCAGCCCTAAATTCTTGCAGCTCTGTATTGTTGTTCCTTATACAAACAAAACGTTAACCTTCCACTTGTACAGCATATGACTGTAGCTTTTTTTGTATCTTCTGACAGCAGAGACCCTCTGTCAGAAGATGCTGCACCCATGCTGTTATCTGATACAACACTGGGAGTACCTTTTGACAACATTTTTTGTTAAAAAATCAAATCCCATCAGACAAAGCTTTTTATCCAAAATCATTGCAGTAATGGCGTGCTATAGGCTTGAAATTTGTATTTATCTTTTAAAAAAAGCCATGAAAATTACACAGCTATGTCTATAATGAGTTATATTCTTCACTGTATGTGTATCTGAATGCTAGTTTTATTGTTTCTCAGGAACGTTTTGAAAAACAGGGAGGACCTCTCTAATCGTGAAACACTGTGTTCTGTGCTGCAGCTAAAAGATATGGTAGTCACAGGATAAAAAAAGGCATAAACTACAAATATTTATTTAAAAAAATAAATTTAAACGGTGTGCTAAGATAAAATAATGTTTAAAAAATGAGTTAGTACTTGAAACTCATCTGAGTAACATATTTTTTGGAATTATATCAAACATTCTCTGTGTAAGTGTTGAGCAATACTTAAAACACTCTTTTTTCCAACGTTTCCTAATTTATGACTGCCTGTACCTGAGTATCGTTGGAAGAGACGGATAATCTGTCATCCGGTAAAGATGGCGTGTAAGCAACAGAAATTGGAGTCCCTGGAATTCCATTTGCCTGAATGTTTTCACTGTCACTGCCGTCCTCTAATGTTACAATTGTGCCATCACCACTTGCACTTTCAGCAGTCCCTTCTACATCTAGCAGAAAAGAAAAGATATAAAAACTAAAATAAACGTTAAGTCAGAATGCAAGGTAGAAATAGCTTAAATCTAATGCTTAAATACTAGAAGCACTAGAAGCAAAAGTATTGTAAGAAGGATCTTAAGGCAGAATGTATATGGCATTATTAAACTAAAAAAAGAAATCCAAATATTCTTTATTTTTACTAATGAAAATTACAATCAAAACCAACTTAGAACTTTACATCACAGGTTCACCATTCTGCCAAGTTTCCAACAAGTACTGGGAAAAAAAGTCATGGATTTTATATGCGCTTTTCACCAAACTGCAAAATTTAGCTTCACTGCTACTACAGAGACAGGCTCATCCATGAAGAGATTATGTGGCAACAAAGAAAAATAAAAAAGATTTTGTTTTTACTAACACTAGTTTTCAATAATGAAAGCATAAATTAATGCATGAAATTTTGCCCATTTTATTGCTAAATCACACACAGCTAAGTCAGACAACTGAAATGTTTTTTCTTCAGCATACATTATATAAACAATGATGAATTTTAGTTAAATATTAAGAAGTGTTAAAATAATGTCAAGACTCAGACTGTAGTCGTTACTAACTAGACAGATATTAATATAATACCTCCAACTACTATGTTCACCATTTCCTGCACAATACTTTCTACTATTTCTTGTGCCTTTTCTTCACACTCATTGCTTTCACCGTCATATGCTCCTCCATCAGCTTTAGAAAGATCTTAAAAAAAACAAACAAACAAACATTACCGAGAAATTCATTAAGGAAATATTTTACATGCATTTAATACTTAAAAATTCAATTAAAAATCTGTTAATAGGAGAGGATATGTTTTAAAAAAAGAACAAAAGCCAACAGCGTTTGGATGTTTTGAAAACAGTATTTGCAGAGCATAAACACTCCAGTGTTTAACTTGTAAATAGCTGTTAATATGCTATGCCAACAAAAGACAAATACATCAATTCTGTATTTTCACATATGTTAAACACTGAGAAGTGGCTTGTTTTGAGATGTTATTCTCAAAACTTTCATAACATCAGACAGAGGTAAAGAGGCATTCTCTTTGCTGAAGCAGCTACAAGAGAATGTGAGACTAAAGGGTGTTTGTGATAAAAATTTAACAGTGATAACAAGGACTACAGTCGATTATTAAACAGCGTCTATATGCCTGACTCCAGATTTGGAAGACAAAAACAAAAAGACAGTCCTCAGCCTTTCTTTTTACGGACCTTTTCCCTCCCTCCACGAAACAGAAATACACACTGATTACTTTCTGCTGCTGTGGCTTGGTCAGCTTCTGTCTGTTCATTTTCAGCACTAGAAATATCAGATCCGTTTTCTGTCTCTGTATCTTCTTGAAGGTTCTTGTCCACATCATTTGTGTTGTGGTCAAGCTCTCTCTCGTGGTCTTTAGACAGCTGGTCAGCCTGTGTTGGAATATGTCTCAACTGAGGCGACTCAGGCTCATGCTGGCTTACTGGAGACTGCTGTAGATGGTGTTGCTGTCTGTGTCTTTCTTTTTCCATCTGTTTGGCTTCCTGAAGCTAGAAGTACATTGCAATTATGCAATAATTTTATAATCAAAACAAAACCGTGAGCAGTATACACACTGTATATGTTATTGTGTAAACAGGAAATCTCTATGGGCTCTGCTTACACACTGCCTACATAAACTTGTAACAAATAGTTAAAGAAAATGTATCATTTCAATTATTACAAATGACTATACTATCACAGGATAAACCTTTGCAAGAGGGCTGCCTCCCAAATACGTACATTACACTTACTGCATCTTCAGTATGCAAGAGGGATGAGTAAACTACACTCAGTTAGGAACAGGAGTTGTCTGCCTGCTCAATAAGGAAGTTCAGTTTGGAGTTATGACAATATATAAGGATTGCATGGAGAAACATATAGGCCAATTTATCCATTTATTTATTTTTAAGTTCTCACTAACAGAAACACATAGGAGAAGATAAGGTTCATTAAGGGAAAGACTAAAGAAAAGCAGCAAACTGAATATTCATGAAAAAACAATTCCTTCCTTTAAAAACCTGCTCTGAGTGTGCAAAATTGCCTATCAACTTGCATAAAGATAAGAGTTTGACAAAAACAAAGATTACCCATTTAGGATAGTAACAATCCCTTTCTTTAACAAGTTGCTTAAGAAGACAGTAGGCACACAGATTTCTCAAAGCACTCATGTACTAGACAGCTTTTGCTATTGCTTTGCTATAATAAATACAATATATCATAAATCTCTGACTGTGATGGTATCGTGTGCCAATAAGAAGTAGCTTCGGAGAGGGAAGTACAAACTTTAGTCCACTTCAATCCTCTCAAAGAAAAATTAATTTGGATTGGTACAGCAGAATTACTTCCAAAACTAGCTAGGAATTCAGGCAGCTCCCAACCTCAGCACTTACTTTTTTTTTCTTTTTCGTTTGTTTTAGGACAATTACTTTGCCTTACTAATCTTTACTTAGTAGCAGCAGAAGCCAAAAGGCCTAAGTCGTCTACAATGACAAGTTCAGTGACTTACAAGTATCTGTTAGCGACTACTCCACGTTTAAAACGTTAAAATAAGTAAATAAATAAAATGTGATTACATGATCGGAAGGGGTTTTTTTGTTTGCTTTTGGTCTTTTTTGTTTTAATCATGGATGATTACCTCTTCAGTGTTTATTATCACAACAATATTTGCACCTTTCACTAACACTAAATTGTTCTATACGCACTCATGCAGGTAGTGTGGCATCTCTTAACAGCCTGAGAATAGAAACTGGAGTCAAGCACATCCGTTACATAAGGAGGCCCACTACAAGAATTTTAAATCCTCTACAACACCCCTCCCTCCAAAGCACATTTAAAGTTTATTTCAGAGAGCAAAATGCAAAAAGAACAATGTAAGACACCAGACTGTTTATCAAATACATAAGAAATTCCAGAAGCTTTAATAATAATGACAAAACACATCTTTCAAGCTCGTTTCTATATAAAAATATTGCGATACTCACTGCTTGATTTTCCATACGTGCAAATATGACATTCAACATTTGTGTTAGAGTGGCCTTGGCTGTGGTTTGATTTATGAGATTTTTGCTTGCTAGATAGATATTGTAACATGTTCTTACAGCCTGCAGCACTGTTCCTTCGTGGATTTCTATGTGTTGAGATGTTACTGCAGTGAGCAAAGCCTAAATAAACAAATACATATATTTCCTAGTCAGAACTTTTCTTGTCAGTGAAACAGTTTGCAAATAAATAAATGTCAGTTTTGGATTGCTTTTTAAATAAATACATGTCTTAAATTGTAGTTCAGTAAGTTTTCCAAATAATTTTGTAGCCATATTGGAATAACACACATACCGGTAATGTTAAATTTAATCCTTTAATCGTATCTCAGAAATATGTTTCATAGCATATAACAGCAAGAAGTGATCAATGGAGTTACCAGGTTGTTAATAAAAGCCACCCTGAAATTGCACCTGAGGACTAAGCACAAAGATACTGTCACAAGTGAGTACTGGAAAGGAGAAGGAAAGTGGAAGAGCCTTGTCCAGAACAGAATAATCACGTCTACACTGATGACTGTAGAAGGTGCCTGAAAACAGGGAAGGGTTCTATGCATTGAAGACTTTGACAGAGTTAATGATTAAATGGGATGTTTAGGGAAAAGAAGAGAGAACTTGAAGCACTGGAAATCTCATACATGGGAAAGTTTCTTTTTTCATAGTTTAAAAAAAAATAAAAGGGTCATTTTAAGTGATGTGTAATTCACTCAACAAACTATGCCTAACTTCTCTTACAGCATCACTCACTACATTGTCAGCATCCCTGTTCACACACAGTATGAACAAAAACTGGACGAAGAACATCCATTTCTCACTCAAACACTAAAAATCACTGTACAGATTAACAAGAAAAAATAAATAAAACAGAGACACATCTCACTGCACTGCTACTCCAGAGACCTGAATTCTACTCCTGGATATGCAAATGCTTGAGATCCCTTTTCATTCTACCTGTGGCACCGCAGTTTTCTCATTGGCAGGGGACGGTGCTTGCAGTCCTCATTGGAGAGAATACACTGCAGGATCATTAAATAGCAGCTAATGTCATAATATACAAACTAGTAGTACCTAAAAAGTCCACTTACAAAGCTTTTCTTTAAAGATTAAAAAAAGAATCTCTATAAACCCAGCTAAGGAAAATAAATCACAGAAGTAGACAAACTGTAGACAACAGCTTCATTAAAATAACTGAAGTCTCTCAGCAGAGGTACTGTTCTTTTTTTTCCACACAAAAGAGCATTAGGTTGCTCTTTTCTGTCATGGTTAAGTTCTGCTGCTTAAGGCCTTTTGCAGCCAAGTTCCCATTCCTTCTGGGCACGTTTAGCTTATCTGCATTCATTCAAGTACCTTTGTATGCTAAGCAGAAATGATGTAAAATTAAATGCAACACTTTACTGTATTACTATGATTGCGGTTCTGTAGGCATAGAAGGAAACTTTTGTACAACAACTGTTAGTGCTACCTTATTCTTCAGCTCCTTCCATAAAAACTTTCTTTTCTTTGTCACAAAGCCTGCAAAAATACTATCAGCAATCAAGCTCTCATTGTCCTGAGATTACTAGCTATCATCCTGGCTGAGAGATTGTTTCCTTATGCTTTCCTTCCAGCTGTTCACACCTACTGTTCACCATGAGACTCTATTGTTTTGTGCCCCTACGTAGATAGTATAAATAAAGTGTGTTTATTTTTATACACATCAGGTGGGTTTGGGAAAGAAAAATTTTCAGGATCACTTTTCTCAAGTTGCAGCTAACACCCATACTGCTTTTTCCTTTAGCCTAAAGCACGCTTGCACATTTAGCGAGTTTCGTACTACATGAGTATATTAGAATAGTACAGCAAGCATTGTGACTTGAGACACAGAACTTAGTTTAAAATGTAAACAAAATTAATGTTCTCTATTAAGATTTCAGCATCTGTCTGCGCCTTTTCATTTCTTTCACAAGAAAGTTCTGCAAGAATAGATTGGTTATGAATAAGTGAAGTAACTACAAACAAAAGAAATGATTGAAGAACACACAAGAGGCAGGTACGCCCACATACACTCTACTAGAAAGCCCTGTTTTCAACTTGAGGTCATTCTTTTCTTCCTCTCAGCTAACTGATGATGTTATCTTTAGAAGATTTATGACACAGTATAGCACTCATCTGATGAGCGCAAACTTTCTTCAAATAACCTTCATGGACAAATCATTTTTCAACATAAAAACCACACAGAACGCAGTACTTGTCCAAGCCACATTTTCTTTATGAGCAAACAGTAAGATGATGTCCTGCGTTAACATTTCCAAATTCTTCAACCATTTACGTCATAGATTCACACCATAGCTTTAAAGATCTGTTGTACTTAGCTTAATTTACCAACTTTAAAGACTTACAGAAATACATTTGAAGAATATGAAAATGAGAAAAATACATTTTTGCTTCCAGGTACTTTCACAGTCAAGACAGTGATTTAAATCAGTACTGTATCCCAGACTCTGCATCATGTTTGAGTAATAACGAATTCTTAAAATCAACATTTAATATTTCATTAAAATTAGTATATTTTCCACTTATGATCAGTCTTAATAATTCACTATTCACAAGCATGTGGCCAACTACCAGTCACAAAACACATGAAGGATTACAACTATGGAGACTGCAAAAGGACAGAATCGTGTGCCAGCAGGAGTCCTATGGAAGAGGATATAAAGAACAAAGTGTAACAAGGCATCCAGTTTTATCTGGTTTTATCACTTAAAAGCTGGGTGCTCAAAATGAACAACAATCAACAGGTATGTATTTTGCAAAAGGAACACATTTCATGCCCAAATCTGAAAGCACAATTCTCTAGAAAGTAAAACTACAAACTGACAGGACAGAATTTTCAGGTTAGGTAACCAGTCCTAGCCATTAACTTAAGATGGAAGCCTAAAAATAAAGTGAAATAAAGCCATCTACATTGTTATTTTGGTTCTCAAATCATTCCATAATCCACAGCTTCTTTTAAACTCGGCAGGAGAAATTAAACTTTCTATGACCTTTTTATAGGAAACAATAGCCACACAAGTACATGATGTTGCAGATGACTAAGTCAGTTAGCATTCCATACCACTGAAACACAGTAAAACTGAAGGTTTTTTCTAAGGATCTTCTGGAATCTGCTTTCACCCAAATTTAATTAAAATTTTTTCAAACATTTAATCATTCTCCTTATTTCTCAGAATTAGTCAGCTTCTAGAGTTTACCCATTCTGTAAGCCAACCAAGAGTTGTTCTTAATTTTTAGACAGTTTCAAAAGACCATTTGTGTGCTCAGTGCTTAATTCAACTTTTCTTCCTCTCCTGAGATTGGTCTATGGAAAGCATGACTATTTGTAAGAAGACTCATACAGGGGTTGACTTCAGAAACAGTTTACTGCACATGGAAGACACAATAAGCAGTCACTCAAGTAACATTCAACTTCTCAAACTGCAGCTATCAAGCACACACAAAAATTTTTCTTCGCCAAACATGATCAAGTTAAGCTGGTAGAACATCTAGATAGTAACAAATACTTCTATACAGAACATCAAGCAAAGAAAACAGAAAAGGACAAAAAGTTGATTTCATGTCCCATCTTCTTCCCCATCCCTATTCTTTTTGTATATTTTATTTCTGTCACACGCAGTAGTTATTAAGGAACAAAAAGGTCAGTCAGAAATGTAAACAGAATTTCAACTGAAACATCTGCAGGTGCCAGGAGGAAGTTTACATACACTAACTACAAATACTATAGTAGCCTCAACAGAGCAAAGCTGAAGGCAGAAAGGTTCCATCAAGACAAGTGGCTTCAAACACCATTTGAACAAACAGCTTTGAAAGGCAGCACAAACCTAATTGCTTGCTTTCCTTCTGCCCTGGCCATCCTCGCCATTATAGCTGAAAAAGCATTTGCATGACTTGCCATCAAAATTACACCAAATCAAACTAAACTACAAAAGGACAGAAGGAAAAGGCCGATTTCCCAGTGTGGTTCATCATGGAGACTGCAAATGAAGAATCAGGGGATTACAGAGATGAGAATGTGAAAGCAGAAATGGGCAGAAAACATAAACTGGCCACCAATTGTCAAAACTACCTCCACACATACCTCTAAGCTTAGATACCTGCAATGAGACAAGTTACATTCCTCTATCCCAGCAGGATTATTTCCGTGCTAGTCAGCAGGAAGGTATTTTAGAACGCCTAAGCTGCTCTGGTTGATGGGAACCTGCTTAACATGATGGAAACACTCAGGGCAGGAGGAGCAAGAGAGTTGCTCTCTATGTTAAGAGGTGGAAAGACTGCTAAGAGCTGCCTTGGAGAAACAGCCATGATCATGTTGAGAGCTTGTGGATTAAAATTAGGGACCAGACCAATAAAGGACATCTGGTAGTTGGGGTGTGCTACAGCTGATTGATCAAAGCGAGCCTGTTGATGAGGCCTACTTGCTTCAGCTACAAAAAGCATCACACTCGCAGGCTCTCATCCCGATGGGGATTTCTACCACACAGATGTCTGCTGGGAAGGCAACACCAAAAAAAGTGAGACCTCACTGCAGCCTTCCAATACTTAAAGGGAGCTTAAAAGCAAGAGGGAAATCAACTTTTCACACAGGTAGATAGTGATAGGACAAGGGGGAACGGTTTTAATCTGAAAGAAGGGAAATTTAGAATTAGATGTCAGGGGGACATTTTTCACTGAGAGGGTGGTAAGGTGCTGGCACAGGCTGCCCAGAGAAGTTGTGGGTGCCCCATCCCTGGAATTGTTCAAGGCCAGGTTGGATGGGGCCCTGGGCAGCCTGATCTAGTACTAGATCTAGTGGTTGGTAACTGCCCATGGCAGGGGGATTGGAACTAGATTATCTTTGAGGTCCCTTCCAACCCAATCCATTCAACGATTCTGTGATTCTTAATGGAGAAGATCAGTTCACAGACAGCCAGTTATGAAGCCTAATAAAATATGACTGACTGACTTTCATTATTGCTCATGGAAGAAGGCAAAAGTTCTGGTCTTTGCTAAGATCATTTCTAATTTTGATGTTTTTTGAAGTGCATAGCCATTGGACATCTGCAGCCAAAGACACCCTCTTTCAGGCAGGAAGTTAATTCTGCTAACATCTTGGCCCAGGTAATGTGATAAGGGCTGAGAGGATCAGAGTAAGCAAGCATTTGGAGAGAAGGCATTACAGCAAAAGGGAGATAAAATGGTTTCCGCCACTGAAATAAGCATCGACAAAATCTTCCCTTTGCAAGATGAAAGATGTCTAAAATGCTTGGACAAAACAGATGAACCAATCCAGACGCCAGAAGCATAAACCAATATTTTTAACAACTATCTGCTGGAGAAATTGAGTGTCAAGAAAAAGGAATATTGTAGCCACGAAAAGGAGGACCAAGAGAAAAAGTACCTTCTTTGCAGCGAAACAGGGAAATATTATCTACAAGAATATCAACACCTCAAGACACCTATATACAAGAACACAAGCTAATAAACACTCATTTTTTAACTATCTATTCCTGTATTCTTCTCTACTACTCACATCAGAAACATTCAAAAACTGTTACAGGAATAGAGTACGTTAATTCCATTAGCTAACTTCCATTATTTGGAACAATAATTTCCTGTGGTAAGTTCCTGTAATTAATGAGTGCAATTAGAAAACAGCTAGGGTCCCCCAGAAACGCTTGTACAAACTTCACATGCAGTGTTTACATAAGCTTTGCAAAGGAAGACTAGACCTCTTTCAAGCACAAGTTTATGACAGACCAGCTCAGAGATACCATGGTAACAGCTGACTGCCAGGTCTAATTGCATTTCATAAAATAATCTCTAAGTGGATTTAAAAATCTGTTTCTTAATTACCATCTTCCCCCCTGGGAGTATAGGGTTATTTGATAGCAATTCTTCACAATTAGAGAGCTCCATTGATTTGCTGTGAAAGAAATTTCATCCAGTGGTCTGTGCACAAGACTTCATGCCACAACCATGAACTCACTTGAAATACAATGGGAGAGAGTAAGGAGAGGAGCATAAGATAGACAGTTTCCATCTCAAGCAAATGGGATGAAGGAAAAAACTATCATTATATTTACAAATTATTATTATTATCATTATATTTACATATTATATTTATAACATTTTTGCTTTTGAATTCTGATGCCATGAATGTCTTCCTGTTGTCAGCACAATAAATAGGGGAAGTAGAGGTTAACTGTATTACCTTTATTATTTGTAGCTGAACCCCTTCGTCTGTTTGAGGGCCTTGGAAACAGCCACATATTGTCTCAATAATTCTATCAATTAATTTTTTTCCTGGAGCTGTACTGTCTGGAGCATTCCCTGTCAGATGACCATATGCTATAAGTTTCTGGAGGGGAGAAAAATATACATAAGACCTTGGGAAAAAAGTCAGCTTTTTTTTAGAATAAATACATTTGATAGCTCTAATTTGCACATTGTAATTAAAACGGTACATTTTACTCTAACTCTCATTAAATATAGAGGATCTTTTTTAAAAGGTCCTCCAGATTCATTCAATTTTCCACTGGGTAACAACAATACAAAGTTTGTCAATAAGCTTAACATTAAAGCTTTTCATTCAGTAATAAACAATGTTCTAAAACAAATGGAATTCTAAAAAACTATTTCATATCACACCAGTCTTCATCTGCAGTCAGCACGTTTTTAATATCAGATAGACCACATACAAATGTTTTCTATTTAAGCTAGTAGTTAGCTAGTCTTCCCTTTCTATTATCTCTTCCTCTCTCTAGGTCTTCAATGCCTTGAAAAGGAACGTATTACAAAACTAACAATATCCTATCACTTCAGACATGAGAATATTTATAAATCTCCATGACCTAACTACTAGCAAGGCACCACTGTCAGACTGCATGCCAAGTATGCAAATGCCTGTGAATGTAAATATACTGAGTTCACTGCTGTCAGGTCACTCAGGACAGAACAATGGCTTAATTCTATGCCGTAGACATTGTTCTGAAAACATTATATATGTCTATGAGTTTTGAGAGACTAGATCTCTCACATTTAAAATATTCTGCTTCAATTATAAATAGCATGAAAGGAATTTGATAATTATATTCCTACAGTTAGTGAAGCATCAGTCTTTCATTTAGGATACTGACAGCAATTCAATTCATACACATGCAAATAAAAACAGGTTGCTATACACAAACATAATAAAACTGATCCAAACACGCAGCTACTGGTGGTAGGATATACGAACAAAAATGAACATATATGCACTACAGAACAAATAGGACATATTCATCTCTTGTCACATATATAGTCAAATTTTGTCGTGTGAATGCAGTAAGAAAAAAAATAAGAAAAACAAGAACATTATTTGTTACATACAACTGCTACTTCCCCTTCAAATCAACAGAATTTGTAGTTGACAGTTGAAGCTCATGCTCATACATACCTGTAAACAATCCAGAGATGTACTGACAATTCTGGGGCATTTCGACTGGCATGCCAATTCAAATGGTAGGAAGTACTTGTCTGCTTCAATGAAGCTCGTCTTTGATTTCACAGGTGGAAGAGTGCTTGAACCAGGCTTTGCATCTCCATGAGGGGGACTAAACAGAATGATTTAATTAGAATGCTGTAAAGTGATCATACACATAGTTCTCACCACTGCAACATTTATGAAGTAAATAAAATATCAAGAAAATTAACATTAGGAAATTCTACAAAGTTAACACAAAGGTAATATGGTCATATAAACATTCTTAATACTTTTGTACTACACTTGTGTCTTCCATGGAGCAGTAAATTCACCCATTTGAACAATGAGTAGATATCCACTGGTCCCTGCTGGTTTTAAGGCATCAAGACTTGGTTCCTTTGAAAATAGAAAAAGCCTCTCCTTACACGGTGGGTCAAGGTGTTGGAAAGTGGCAGGAGAGAGGGCGGAAAGAGAATAAGAAGTCCATTCAATAGCACTTTCACATTGAATGATGATTCCTAGAGAAGTCTAGGAAAAAGTTATACTGCTGGAACAGATAAAACGACAACTTGCCAGAAAATGGTTTTATTAGATGATACTGAAAGTTAAGAACTACACAACTACTGCATTATGATACAAGTTTGGTTCTGGAGTTAAGAGAAAACACATCTATTTTGAAGATTAAATCATATCTGAACTTCAATTCTGGATATAATCGAGAGGAAAACAAACAAACAAAAACAAACTCACAAAACTTTGTTCTAGCTGTGCTTGAGATGACACCGCAGAATTTCAGAGTTCAGTGGTTAACAACGTCTCTCATCATCTGAGATGATTATGACCATACAATATTTGAGAAGATTATTAACTGTTGAAGTCTTATTGCTTACAGTAACTCTAAAAGCAACATGCTCATTAAAACTAAGCAAAAATGGACAATTAAGAATGGGTAATTTTTCACTAATTTACATGCATCAGTGCAGTCTTGGACTTAAAGCAAGATGTCTGGATTTTCCATTTCATAAAATGGCTCATCGCCTTCATAAAAAGCATTCCTAACCCTTTTTGTGCATACATGTATATCTTCACCTACAAAGTAAACTACACTATCTTACACAGATTTGGCTTAAAGAAGGAAAAAAACATAAAAGAGCATAACCTCATATTCTGCAGTGAAGGATTACAAAATTCTTGCAGTAATTCAAATATCTATTTACAGAATAATTTATTTCAAATCAAAGCCCTACACATTGGTTGCAAATTAAAGCAGATGCTTCAGGGAACTTCTTTGTACCCAGATGGTGGAAAATATATGTTTTTCATGTTGCTGAAAAACTGCTAAGAGCTTATTATAAATCCAAAAAACAAATGCAATCCCAAGCCTCACGGAGAAAGCTTTAAACTAGCCAATGCAGTAAAATATTAGTATTTCATCTTTTCAAGGAGCAAGCTAAAATTTTCAAGCCCTTGAGAAGATGTTTGGTACCACATTCAAACAGACCTCTCTGTTTAGGCTGCTTTAAAAGGGTACCTTAATTCCAAGTCTTAAAAGTCAACAGTTAATGTTAAGACTATTCTTCTATTAAATAATTCCTCTACTGAAGGTTCACGAATTTATCCCTATGAGTTTTTTTTTCTTGAAGAATCATAGAATGGCCTGGGTTGGGAAGGACCATAAACCCCATCCAGTTCCAACCCCCTGCCATGGGCAGGGCTGCCACCCACTGGATCAGGCCGCCCAGGGCCCCATCCAACCTGGCCTTGAGCACCTCCAGGGATGGGGCACCCACAGCTTCTCTGGGCAGCCTCTGCCAGTGTGTCATCACCCTCTTGAGTAAAGACTTTCTTCCTAATGTCTAACCTAATTTTCCCCTCTTTCAGTTTAAAGCCATTCTCCCTTGTTCTATCTCTACCAGACTGTGTAAAAAGTCAGTCCCCCTCCTGCTTGTAAGCTCTCTTCAGGTACTGTAAGGCCACAATGAGGTGTGCCCAGAGCCTTCTCCAAATTAAACATGTCCAGCACCCTCAACTTTTCCTCATAGGAGAGGTGCTCCAGCCCTTAAAGAAAGGAGAAAAATAGAGGCTTCGTTTTCAATCAGATACATAACTTTATTTATTGTCCAATATTGTTTTGCTGTAAACACAGCTCTTTCTGGACAAAACTCCAATCAGGTAAGTTGCAGAGGTAGAATATGATTCTTCTAAATTCTTAAACTTCTCTGAAATTCCTGTAAAAGCTTTTCTGTGAGAAATAGAAGGATGGCATCTCTTGTTGTGGTCCTATGACAGACTGTTCTTCATCTTTTGATATCATTAAAATTAGGTTAAAAGAGCACTTTGGAAATTAAACTGGAGTTACTCAGAAATATGGAATAAGCCATGATGAGACTCAGAAAACGAAGAACCTGTGACACACAAAGCTACTGGAGAGGCATGAAGCTTCTCTCAGCTGAAGGACAGAAAAATTCCCAAAATAAGAAATAAGGAAGAGAACATAAGGTTTGTTTCTGGAAAGATAACTCAGGAAGTTCATCACTTTGATGATGATGGAAAGGTGGGTGATAGCAGGGAGTGAAGAGAGACCCAAAAGGTGGTCTTAACGTCAGCCAAAAAATTCCTTCAGCTTTTTTTTTCTCCCCATCAGACCAATCAGAAACTGCCCTGAACAAAAACTTCCAGTAAGAGATCAATCAAGTATAAGTGATATAAAATATGCTAATATTTACACATCAGTCATAGAAACAGGCTAATCTATGTATCAAACAATGAATTTTTAAGTCATTTAGGCAACATCTGCTGTTTAACAGTTACATAAATCAGCCTGTCCTTATCCATCCCGTTCCCCTCTGTCTGACTGCCAAACATCAGTCCCGTCTAAACACAAAACAAAGCGAAACAAAAAGGGCAGTTTTCCAATTCTGTGGAAGTACAAATGATCTATTTTTCAACACATTCCAGGTGAGCAGTGAGAGCAGTTTCACAGAACAGGGACTGAAAGAATTTAACCAGTTTTCACCAAGTCCCTTACTAAGATACACAAATCTCAACTGAGACAATAAGAAACTGAAAATAATTGTATAAACTAAGAGGTTTCCCTATTTGAAGACCTAGAAAAAGAGCATTTTCTCCTGCATATAATAAAATTGGCCCTATGGTAAGAATGGTGTAAATCCATTCACAGTTAGCAAGTCCAGCAACACCTTCAGAGCAGCAAAAGGCTGCTGGGAGAATAAAGACAGCACTGAAGAAAAAATCCAAATCTATTTAGCAGATGTGCATAGACAAGTAAGACATACACCAGATACCCTCAAATCACAACTTTAGATATTAATTGGACAGGCTCAGAAAGTAATGCCTCCTATTTTATTATGTTGGCCCACAACATCACAGGCGGATGTTGGTGGGACGGCAGTAGAGGTTGAACCTCCCCACCAATATTCCGTTCCATTTTGTTGCCATGAGATAGATGGCAGCAGAGGGGCAGTCTGACACAATGGTGTCTGACATGGAAGCAAACACGGCACTGAATTTCTCCATGCAGAAAAAATGGCACCCAAGTGACATTCATCAACGCTTGCTGAACAATTATGAAGACCAAAGAGTCGATGTCAGCAGTGAAGCAGTGGTGGTGTGTTTCAGCAGTAGCAACAGAGACACAAAAGACTAGCCACATTCTGGACGGCCATGCACAACTGTCACACCATGAAATGAAGAGCATCCCAATTAGCTCATCTGCGTGAACTGGCAGATTATGACCAGGAGACTGTACGGAGCTGAACATCAGCTTCAATGCACTGGAAATGATGGTGGCAACATTGGAATACTGCAAAGTTTGTGCCAGGAGGCTCCCAAAAATGCTCACACAGGAACAGAAAGAACATCATATGCAAGTTTGTCAAGACCTATTGAACCAATACAAGGCTGAAGGTGACAGCTTCCTGGATTGCACTATTAGCAGTGATGAAAAGTGGTGTCACCACTACGAACCAGTGACAGAATGGGAGTCCGTGGAGTGGCAACATGTGAATTCCTCATCAAAGAAAAATACAAGATGCAGCTCTCAGCAGGTAAAGTGATGCGCACTGTCTTTTGGGCTAGGAAAGGTGTGATCCTTCTGGATTTCCTGGAACCCAGACAAACCATCAATTCTGACTGCTACATTGCGGCACTGACAAACCTGAAGGCTAGAAGTTCCAGAGCCAGGCCAAAGAAGAGGACAACCCTTCTCTTGCAACACAATCCTAGTAGGCCCCATAACAGTTTGACGATCGGGGAGCACATTGTCAGTCTTGGCTGGACTGTCCTACCACACCCACCATATAGTCTGGATTTGGCACCTTCTGACTTCCATCTGTTTGGGCCGATGAAAGACGGACTGCGTGAGCAACATTTTCCTAGCAACAATGCTGTCATAGCAGCTGTGAAACAGTGGGTCACCTCTGCTGGTACAGACGTTTACAAATGTGGCATGCAGGCTCTTGGTAAAAATGCATAGCTAATGATGGTGACTACGAAAAAGAGTGCACTGCAGCTGAGAATCTGCTCTATCAAATACTGTCATTGTGCTCTTCGCATCTGTTGTAGTTTCCACGGAAATAAATAGGAGGCATTACTTTTGGAGAGACCTACGTATATATCATTATAATTCAGCTTTGCTGTTAGTTTTTGTATGGTATTTAACGATGAGACCAGATATTACTTTTCCTTATTCAGTGCCCAGAACAAATACTACTCACTGAACATTCAACGTTATGCAAATTTTTTTTCTTAATAGTTCTCCAAGGTGTGGACTTTTTCTTAATTTATGCTACTTTTAACAAAGCTTTTTATAAAAACATATAATTGCTATCTGTCTGAGACCGTCTGTGGTGCTTGGTGGAACATTATCTGAACACTACACAAATATTAAATTTGTTTTTACAACCTTACTATAAGCTGATAGTATTGATTTTACTTTACTATTGGGAACTGAAGCACAGTGACTCAGTCAAATGCATCCATTATTTTTTATATGCCCAATTTGAAATGTCATGAGAATAAATTGTTCAGTGTATTTGATATTAAATAATTCCTGACATCTTCTGAAATAAAGGTCTCACTTGCCTCCATTCCAGCTAGAAGTGCTTAAATTTCCCAAACCAAAACTTGTAGCTCTACGCTTGAGTGCCCAAAAGATAGAGCACATATCATTAACAGCCAGTTCTGACAACAGTCGTTTAAATTATTTGTCTAAAACAGAAATTCATTTCCAGAGCAGAGTAACAGGTCCCCAAGTAGCATTCAACTGCTTATGCCATAAGAACACTTCATCATCAGTTTCGTCCACTAATTTGGTTCCTTCAGCAAGCAGTATGAACAGTCACAACGCTGCCCTGAGTCATGGTTAATGAGGAACTGCCTACCAAAATCTACACCTATTCCCTAACAAGATCTTTTCCACACATTATCTTTTCAAATTGCACTACTCCACCTGTTCCCATTTCCTCACTTCAGCCTCCCTCTCCTTGCTTGCTCACAGTTCATGTCTTTTATTTCTGTTCCAGGCCTTTGCCCTTCTCTGAACTCTTTTTAAAATCCTTTTAAGCTCAGGTCCCTCCAGTACTGCTTCCTTTCCGCATTATCCACAAAGACATTTTCTAATCTAGACCCTTATTCCTACCTTCCCGAGCCAGCCAGTTTCAGGTCCTGGGCATCGTATCCTTTAACAGCTGGTAACAGAAGCAGCACTTTTAGCATATTTCTGGATACCACCAACCTTACAAAATACCTTCGGAATGCTTTTCAGAGTGAGCCCATATTCACAATTTGGAGTAAGTATGGTACACATTGTGAGAAGTTAAAGCACATTTAGTCAATATGATGAACTATCACATACCTTTGCTTTTCTGTTTCAGTCTTTATTTCCTCTGTAAAATGAAACAAAGGCATAGTTAGGGAATTGGAATCATAACCACAAATACAAAATTAAAATAACTTTAAGTGTTTGGAAAGCAAAACTATATAGGCAAGCACTCGAACTGAAAATCTAAACCAGCAAATAAATGGTTATAAGCAGTTTTGTTACAAGTTTCTACTGTTCCATTGCATTGGATGCCAACTATATCAACATTACTTTACAAATCTGCATTACAAACTTAACACTTAAGCTTGCATCCAGTCACGCCAACTAAACACCATGTCCCCAAAATGTTTCTGCAGATACACACTCTTCTGTGATTCACTCCTCTATTTCACAGTTTGAGTACATAAACAACGAGGAAAACTCAAATACTAGAACTATTCCCCTATCTACAAGTGATATACTGCTTGTAAAATGTTGATTTTTACATATAAAAAACCACCACTGCTGATAGTAACATAAAGCCTTTATGATTAGTATTTTTTGTCTAACAGTGATCAAAACCAAAGAGAAAGTAATGACGGAGGGCATGAAAGCGCATCTACTTCACACTGTGTTCCAATAAATTAAAACAAAAAGACTAATAGTTTAATGCTTTTGACAAGACTAAGTGTCTTTTTACAACACGTATTAAGAGTACTTTTAAAATTACTGAAACTGACCTCAGGAAACATCTTCAAGAGTACTTTTCCCTGCATTGTTACTTTTCAGCATATTAATCGTAAGAAGTCTGTGAAGACTAGAATTTCCAATATTGTAGAAATAAATTCTTAGAATAGATGAAGTACGAATATGTAAATGCTTAAAAAAAATGATCTCAGGAAATCCATTTTAAGGTCAAGTGCTGGTCAAACATACAAAAACAGTCAAGTAAAGCCAACGGTACTTAGATTTTTGTGTATAACCTTTGAACTAGCACCCTGGATTGATTCTGACAAAAAGAGGGGGAAAAAAAAAGGAGAATTGAATATTTCTAAAGTCTTGTACAGCAAAAACATACTTCATCTGTGTTTCCATCCCTCATTTACCACTTTATGTATCTACTCTGTTTTGCTTGCTTAAGACAGCTTCCTAAGCTTGAGTTTACCACAAATCACCAGTATCAAGTATGTTCACTAGCAGAGTTGCTCAACATAAATAGAAGTGAATATAATCAATGCACATAAACTCAAAATCCAAGTATTATTTCTGATATGACTGGTACTCTTCTTTAAGCCCAGCAAGACCCAGTGGCTAGCAAGCCAGTGGTTTAGCTGAGAACTGTCTAGTACAGAAGTCATTCAAATATATGTTATATAGAACTAGAAAAAACATGCAGATAATTCTATATTGCAGATATCTAATATTTCTTAACAAGTAACAATCATAAATAGAAGAAAAAAGTCTTACAGTCAAAGACTCAGGGAAGTATGTCTTCCTACCACATTAGGAGGCTTCTTTCATTTACAAACTCTTGACCAACAGAAAGAAGCCCTCTTCCTTCCTATCTTAGGGCAGAACTTGAATTAGTTTGAGCACACAGAACACTAACACTATCACTTTGAAACCTTCATTTTTTACGTATTAAGTTCTTGTACAAAATGGCTAACACAGATTCAGAAGCCAATTAAAGCTATAAAAATTTAAAGGTGGTCATGCTACCAAACACTTCTATCACATTAAATTTGAATTATAATTCAAAACCACTTCCAGGCACACAAAGGACAAGAAAGCGATTAGGAGGAGTCTGCATGAATTCACAAGGAAGAAGTCATGCTTCACCAACCTGATCACTTTTCACAGTGAAACAACCAGCCTGGTAAATAAGGGGGGAGTGTGGATATTGTCTGTTTACACTTCAGCAAGGCTTTTAACACTGTCCTCCACAAGGTTCTCATAGACAAGTTAACTCAAGTGTGCGCTGGATGAGCAGATATTGAGGTAGACTGAAAACTGGCAGAATAGCCAGGCCCGGAGACTGCTGACCAGGGACTGGTGATAAGTGGCACAAAGTCTGGTTGCAGGCCAGCAAGCAGCAGCGTACCCCAGAGGTCTACATTGCGATCCGTGTCTGTTCAATATCTTTATTAGTGGTGTGGACAATGGCTCAGAGTGCACTCTTGGCAAGTTTTTACATGACACAAAACTAGCAAGAAGGTTGTGCTGCTGTCCAGAAGGACCTGGACAGACTGGAAAACTGGGATCACAGAATCACAGAATTGTAGAGGTTGGAAGGGACCTCGAGAGATCATCGAGTCCAACCCCTCTGTCAAAGCAGGTTCCCTAGTGCAGGTTGCACAGGTAGGCGTCCAGGCGGGTCTTGAATATCTCCAGGGAAGGAGACTCCACAACCTCCCTGGGCAGCCTGTTCCAGTGCTCCGTCANGATGACAGAAGCCTCATGAATTTCAAAGAGAAGCGTACCCAAGTACCACACCTGGGGAGGAACAGCCTCAGTCACCAGGACATGCTAGGCCCACCCAGATGGAAAACAGCACCTGGTGGTCCCAGCGGACACCAAGTTAAACATGAGTCTACAACGTGCCCATGCCACCAAGAAAGCTAACTGCATCCTGGGTTGCATTAGGCGAACTATTGTCAGCAAGTCAAGGAAGGTGATCATTCTCTCCTCTACTCAGCACTGGTGAGGCCTCCACTGGAGTGCAGCGTTCAGTTCTGTGCTCATCAGTACAAGATAGACCTGGACATACTGGAGAGTCTGATGAAGGGCAATGAAGATAATGAAGGGACTGGAGCACCTCTCCTGAGAGAGCTGGGACTGCTCAGCCTGGAGAAAAGGAGGCTCAAGGGGAATCTCATCAATGCCTGTAAAAGGGAAAATGCAGAGAAGATGGGGCCAGGTTCTTCCCAGTGGTGCCCAGTGCCAGGACAAGAGGCAGTGGGCACAAACTGGAACACAAGAAGATTTCCTCTGAACACCAGGAAGCACTTCTGTGCTGTATGGGTGACAGAGCACTGGCACAGGTGGCCAGACAAGTTGTGGAGTCTCCTTCTTGGAGATCTTCAACAGTTGCCTGGAGATGGGCCTGGGCACCCTGCTCTGGGTGTCTCAGCTGGAGCAGGGGTTGGGCAAGATGGACCCACAGGTCCCTCTCAACCTCAGCTGTTCTGTGACCTTATCTCACTTTGTACACATCCAGAGATAACACACCAATGCCAGCAAGATGCTAGAGTTCTACAAAGTAATATGCAAGCCTGAAGACACTGCTCTATTTGCAGAATTGTACCTTGAAACAGAGTCCATTAGACAACATGGAGTAATAAGTTTCCTAAGTTGCTATCTCTTCTCTCCCACCGAAGAGAAGAAACACCACTGTCAACTACTAATAACACCAAGTTTTACAAGCTCAAAAACATGGGTTCAACTGTGTGTTTAAACACCTGGAAGCACTGCACGGACAGAGACAGTCCCTGCAAACAGAAAAACATAACATTCATGAAAAAGAAACAACAGAATTAGTGGCTCCACTTTGCACTAACACCTTTTATTCCTAACCTGAAAGAATGTATCAAACCCAACAATTCTGGTGCTACATCAGATCATCTGAATTTATTCTCTGTTTTATAAACTTAAGTCCTTATAAAGATGACTAAAATCTAATCTGAACTGATTAGAGCCCTCCTTAAACTGCTTAAAATACTACAAGAGATCGCTTTCAGAATAAGGTTGCAACAATTCATAAGATAAAATGGAAATTTCTGCAACTGAAGGAAGTATACAATTACAAAGAAAGATCTTTTGCAAGTGTCAATCAAATTAAATGTTATTCCTATTCCAAGCAGCATTGCATAACTCCATTAATGTGAAAGTACATGTTTTATAACCTTAAATAAAAACAAAGGTCTCTCAGTGGCCCAGACCAATTCTTTTAGCAGGCTAAGATATTTGAAGTGGGAGATAAGCATATGATATGACACCATTGCTATGAGTAAAGTAGATACGAGACTTAAAGTTTCCTTTACCCCTGAGGAAAGAAAAAATGTAATTTCCTTCACTGATTGCTCCCTCTCTTCTCCAAACCAGAACACAAGTCGATCACCATAAAACTACATGGTCACGTAATAACCACATTCAGTAGGAAGCATACAGAAATCTAAGAAGCATTATTAGCAGGAAAAAAAAAAACCACAACAGAGATAACAATGAAAAAAAGTAACAATTCTTACACTAGCTAAATAATCCATTAATGGCAGACGAACCCAAACACTGACTGATACATTCTTTTCAATGGGAAAAAGTACTTTCTAAAAAAAAACTGATGACGACATAGAGAAGGGAGGATGAAGCCAGGTGTGAAGATATAGGCTGCTTTCTTGTTTTGTTCTTTTCCTCTCCAAAACACACCCCCAAAACCACAAAGGCGGGAGTCAAGGGCTAGAAAAGTTTTTTATGTGAGTATGACCATTCATTTAGAGAAGGAAGTGTAAGAGAAGACTTAAGATGCTAGGAGAAATACCCAGCCTTTTTCAATGAAGATCCCTTCCATTTGGACGATGCTCACTCACAGATGATCTCCACTCCCAAATCCTCCAAATCCCAAATCCTCCCAAACACAGTGACTATGGGATGGACAAAATCTTTCCATTTCTGAGGCTCCAAGAAGAATTTAATAGCAGCACTTGGGCCGTCAGAGGTGTAGTTTTTGTTCTTCTGTTTTAATTCAGAAAGCTAACCTTAACCTAATGAGAAACAGGAGTGGAAAAAATACAGAAACAGGTACAGGTGTCTATAGCACCACAGTGTGAACTTCAACCTGTGCATGCTCTCCTTGTTCTAACATACCAGGCCCTAAGCCCAGACCTTAGCACTGACCCTCAGTTTTAGTTTATTTACACATCTGTTCTTCTGACAGCTGTTATTTCCTGTGGTCCATCAACCTTCCTTTCTACTTTGTCTCCTCTATCTGCAAGATCACAGCTCACACAGCTGTGTGCAGGCTCTGTGCAGATTTAAGCAAGTTAGTGCTGTGGTCTTCATTCTACCAAGGCCATAACAACAAATAATCCTTGTTCAGACAAAATAGTCATAAGAATAAACACTTCTACCCACTTTTCCATTTCAGCACTTATTACACTGTTCCAACTTCATGTTTACAGGTATTGAGGGAATAACTAAGCAAGCATCAATTAATTACATAATCACAGAAATGTTCCAAACAAACACCAATTATATTTCAAGTCTGACAACTCTTGATGAAATTCAATGGAGAAACTTCTTGCCCTGCTCTGCAAAACCCTGAAACCTCTAGCCAACCAAAATACTACAGCATATCTCAATAGCTTTGAAAAGCAGGGAGCGGTGCCCTTTGAAGCATGTATAGAAATAATTGTGTATGTACACACATACTAACACAAAAACTTTGCACACAATATTCCTTTCTTATATTAGCTCCTGCTTTAGAGGACTATGTAATTTACTGTACCGTATCTTCTGATCTGTGAGAGGTTTCTGGCAAACCTATTGAAGTATTTTGTTATTTTTACACCTGCCACTCAAAACACAGCAATTGTGCCTGACGGTCCTAATTGGGCTTTTCATCTGTGAAGCAATCTTCTCACTTTTCTTTACAGACATTCATACAGATATGAGTTACAACTCCCTTGCCTTGCTTACGACATAATTCATTTGGGTATATCCAACTCTGGTGCAAATTCAGAAACTTGGAATGCCCAACCTGTCTTGACTCCGCCAACCTCACAACCTGCTCCTTTGGGTCTTTAGGTACAATGTTTTCAAATAGAGAATCACTAGCAAATCTACTCAAAAGAAACTACTGACCTCTTTCTGCTTAAAATTAATTCAAATAGTTCAATGTAGGGGTGTTTTATGACTAGACTTTCTGTAATAAACTTCCTACTTCCTAAGTCAAGTCTAGAATACTGTCAAGTTGCTTCACTCTTCTTCACAGGGATGAAGGGGAGGGCACTGATGTAGGTCACGCACTGCCAACAATAAGTGAATTGCTCTCAGTAGCATTTACATTCTAACATGTGGCTGAAAAGCTCACTTTCTGTAGCAGTAAATCCCTCTGCTTACCTCCAGTATTTTACAAGTCTCCATCTTTTCTTAAGTCTACAGCTAACTCCCAGAAGTATCCAAACTTATGTTTTCACTCCTCAAAGAAATTTCTTATACTTAGATCAAAATCTAAGAATGGAAGTAGAGCATTTACATCCTTAAACACAGCTAAAAGGACAGCTGCATATGTTTATTTTATCAAACAGCGCACACCTTTAAACCATCTTGTTCCAACATTTTTTGATACTTTCTCCCACTACACCCAGACATTGATTTTATTCAGAACTCGTGGCACCAGCTGCTGAGAAGATGCATTCGTTCACAAGCAATTTGGTTTCTTACCAAATACGGTCACCTACCCAGATTATAGGAAGGATCTTGCTGAGAGGTACCATTTCCCAAAATGCTTTACCCACTCCAATGGAGGGTGACCACTATAAAAGGTGGTTCCTCCTATTCCACATGCTTCTTCATGCTTAGCTTCACCCTCCTTACACAATCACTGCCAAGGCACATTTAAATAGCTTGATAATTTTAGCTTTCACTGGGATCAGTGAGCTATTTCAATTCACTGTAAAGCTGCATGGCCACTAGTTGCCACACCTCATGCATATCACACATTTGAGGCTAGAATAGAACTGCCCACTGAAGTCCACTGGAATAAACATACTGCAATACCATATGAAATTTACCCACTTTCTTTCATCAGCATTTTTTGTAATGAAGTAAGTTTAGGAAGGACGTTTCTTTGAAGTCTGCAGCTGAATCTTCCTCTTCATATTCCCAACAAGTGAAGTAGTGTTTTCTAACCCTTTTTTCTCTCATGTCCTATGTTAAAATTCTTGGAGGTAAGTCCTGATTCCATAGGCTTCTATCCTCAGCACACATCAACTGTTATCCCAAAAAACAAGCTGCTAGCAGGGCATTTTGAAAATAGAGCTCCCTCAGGTACCTTCATCGCTTTTTAAATATTTTTTCCTGCTTAAAGTAAGCAGGATGTACGTCCTACACATACAGATAAATCAAACACAACACTGCTCAGGACAAGGAAACCTCTCTCAGAAAGAAAAACCTAAGAATGCTGTTCAGAGAGTTGAAAGGCACAAACTTTTGCTGCTTTGCATGACACGTGACCTTCCCCATCACTGTATCATCAGTATTATGGCAGCACAACAGTCTATGCAAGCCTGCATAGGGGCCAGTTGAAAGATAATACTGTTACACTGGATTTAAGAAAGTAAAAGTTGGAAGTTTTTTAACTTAAAGTTCAATTTTTACTTGATTTTTAACGCATGAATCAATTCCTTCATCTGGTTTTACCATGTGGCTGAGGGTAAAAATACAGAAGCAAAATGCTTTAGCCACGATTACTGCTACTGCTGGGGAAATATGGGGTGTTAACTATAACAGACTGGAATCACAGAAAGAACAGAAAATCAAATTCAAAGAGTAAACATGAAAGTGTGTGCTGAGGGAGGTCATTTATTTCTTTACTGAAGAATTGAGGACAAAACTCTGTAGAGAAACTACTGAATTAAGAAAGACCACCTACAAAAATCTGATCACAGGATACACTACAACTATTTAGATTGGAGTAACTAATTTACAGAAAATTTTACTGAATGCAATATGCTGATTAGTATACAAGAACTGTGTTAGCATCTCTCTCTCACCTGCTAACAGCATGCTGGACCAGGAAAACCACCGCAAGTCTTCAGAGAAAAATTAGCAGCTTTTCTGCCTTAATATGTAATTGATTTGACTTTTCGAATACTCAGGCGAAGAATCCTAAGTACCATCTAACTAACCCATAACAAAGTAAAAGAAACTAATTACCAATTACAAATTCTATACAATAGTAATTATAAATCAGTAATTAAATCTTTAAATTAATGAGACTTAGGATAGACTTTATATTCACATATCCCCTCTGTCGTGCAACACAACATTATAAAGCACTCTATGTGTATGACGTCCACAGAAACACCTGGAACTCCACAAGACTTAAGAATCTACTTACTGAATTAGGTTTCAAATTTAAGGGAGAAGGGAAAAAAAGGAAGCCTTAAGGGATGACAGAATTTCATAATCCTTCCAGGTTTTTCTAGAGCAGTTCCTACTAGTTAATAGAAATATTCTTCCTATACTTTCTCCTGATTCAATGCAAGGAACGCAATAGTTTCTCAATGTATTTATCGAAGAGAAAACAGACAGAAATGACTCAAAACGTTTGATCCTCTACCAGTTTTCTCAGCAATTCATCTGAGTGAGCATTTCCTTTCAGTCAGCAAAATTCTAGCTTGGGGCACATGTAAGAGCAGGACTGCAGAGCACGGTGGGTTTGCGCTTCCTCAAAGCCACCAGGAAACCACTATCGCCGTTGCTTAAGGTTGCGAAACATGTTTGCCTGGTTTTAGAGAAGATGAATCATCAATAACTCTTAATACGCCACAACAGCTTTATGCATCGCCCTCAGGCTCAGAGAAATCATAAGCCCTTTTTTTATTTTGATGCATTTTTAAGAAACAAATTTGGATCTAGGTGTTTGTAGCTATTTTGGGCTAATAGCAGAAAGGAATTTCAGGCTATGTGTCTCTCCAAAGTTGAGTGCGTGTATATACACAATTTCGTACACACACACACACACACACCTTCATATTAAATGTGTGATTTCTGCTCCCTAGATCAGCTCAAAGAGGAAATTTTAACTCAGGAGAGCATAGGATACACCACAAACACTGAACTGATAGTTTGGTTCAGAAAATAGATCAGGACTGAAACTGCAGTTGGAAGACTGATTCATTTCTAGTCTCTTCCACTGTTTCTCAGGCATCCTGATAAACATTTTATGAAAAATATGCTGTATCTACTCAAACACAACGTAGAGTCATTTTTATTTTGAAAAGTTAAAACTTTTCAAGTTTTAATTTTTTAAATTTAATTTTTTAAATTTAATTTTTTCAGCAAGTATAGGCAGATCAAACAACTGATTACGTATGATATTTCTGGTGAAAGCTATCAGAAATGTAGCATAACTTCTTACACAGAAAAAGAACTTGTGGTAATACAAACTGTTTCTTCTTATGTTAAGTTGGGCCTTCCTCTCCCCCCCCCCCCCCCCCCCCAATACAGCAGGCTAGTTTCCCTCATTTCTAAGATCAAAAGCTCAAGCACATCCCTCATACTCTGCTTGGAAGAGTGTCAGTTTCCGCCAACATACAAGAATGGGAAAACAAACTTTACAGAAGGAAAATTACATTTGAAATAGGGAAACTTTTTCAGTCTAATCACTTCCGTCTGGAAAAGTGTATCTGCAATTAAATATACACAGAACAAAATCCTGTGAATCCATTCTTCATCTGAAAGGGCACAACGAGCTTTTTTCTGAGGATCACCTCTAAGCCTGACCTTTACATTCAAAGTAGGCAACTGCGAGCAGCCCAATTCAGTAACACCGAAGACCTGATAGTAAGAAATTACCCCGCCCCTCTGTAATATAGTTGCTGGATTCTTCCACCACATGCATCCCTGTAAGAAATTTCTGCACAATCTGATGTGCTGCTGCCAATGTGTTCCCTTTGCAAGAGGCTGCCCATGCTGGGCAGTCAGCAGCACATGGAGCTGGTGCACAGGAAGACCCCTAGGCTTAAGCACCTCACTTTCCAACTGAGTCCTGCTTCAAGAGCCTGTGCTCCCACGACAGCATCAACCATGTAGTAACAGCAGAACAAATGACAGGTAACATGATTTAAGTGACAAAGCCAACTTCTCAATTTTTCCTTAGAACCAATACCAACAAAAACTCTATTAGAAAGAAAAAAATTACGTCCATTTCACCTATGTAGTTGGCTTCTTAGGAATAAATTTTTTTAAGGTCCAATGAAATATAAATTAGAAAATTAAGCTGTAGCATATTTTGCATCAGTTCAGCTCTTATTGTGTTATACAAGCATTCTGTTCTGCCTGCATCAGACACAACACAGCTTTTTACACCTACATGCAAAGTTTAATTCCAGAATTAGCATACCTTCAGTTTGTGATGCCATTCCCAGAAAACCAGCATCTTCATTATAACTGCATGTCCTAAGACAGGGATTTTCATGCAGTAGCTTGAGTCCATTTAGACAAGAAAACCTTTTTTTCCTTTACTGTTAAGTATGCTTTTTATAATGCATAAAATCAAATTAAAAAAAAATCAAAGAATTTAGTACCACCATTTTTGAACTTTAGCACTAATCAGCTCAAAACTATTTCACCGCAGACTATCGATGGAATGGAACTAAATGAAAATAAATTTCAAATGAGAGGCGCAAAGGCCAGCTAACTGAGCTTGCCAGCCAATGAATGTCTGATGAAATGCATAAGCAGACCAGCGTCGAAAAACGCAAAGAAAACCAGAGCAACGGTGACTTGTATTTTTAAAGGAAGTTAACGCAAACTTTGAGAACTGGGAGAGCAAACCCAAAACTCAGAACTAAAACCAGTAAATGAGATTAGCCAAAAAGACACAAGAACAAACTCTTAACCTCCTTGACATCTAACCTGTATTTTGCTGCCATGGTTGTGCTTAAGCAAATTATAAAAGCAGGGCAAGAACGTAGCAAACTGTTGCCTCCTACCAGCCCCTACCCATCCGTGGCTTGCTCTTATGCCCAATGACTGTTCCTTCAGGTTTGAGAACTCTTGCTAAATTTTCATGTAATCGCTGAAGGCAGTTAAACTTTTGAGATCAACATAATTACACGCTGTAGGAAATAGCTTTTTGTTTCACTTCAAGTGAGCTGTGCTCTTTACAGGTTTTCTACATCTACGTAATGAGAAATTACACGTAGCCACTTCTCCCTTCACTTACAATCTTACAGACTTCCTTTACATCCATCTTCCTTGCTTTTTTCTTCCAGGGAGCAAGAGGAATAGCCAACTTGGTCTCCTGTGGAAGAATTCTTTCGATCATCCTTGACCTCCTACGCATCTTTTCTCACTCTGCTGTCTCCCAAAGAGACAGCGGAGAGCAGAACTACACACGGAACACATGATATCTTTATAAAGCAATTTCACAGCCGAATTGACAAAGGAATCAATATTTTCATGGAATCACTCACAGTAACTCCAATTCTGTTTCCACTGATGGATAGAAGTCTTACGGAGAGCCTATGGCTGCACACACACACAACTGAGACCTGTTCTCTCTGCTTCCCCTCTCCTACACATATGGATTAATTTGCATTGATCACCACTTCTGCAAATTTCTCAACAAGGGGATTAGTGTAACAACAACAGGTTTCAACAGGTTGATTTTGTTCTTTTAAATATTTACTTCTGCCAACCTTTGCCACTTCGTATTTCACCCTGAAACAGCATGTACCTCTACAGAATTGTAATATCACTACGCTAGGAAAATGAAAGGACAACTTGGTATTTTTAAGAACATCAGGTGAGCATCCTGGTTGAGGTTCATTGGAACTGATACGCAGTGTAAAACTGAATTTCCACACGCTCACTTACATGCTCCCTGACTCTGCCTTACAGATCTGCCAACTCACTACATCATCTGCTTCCTCACTACAGCACACACATCCATTCTGTTCTGGGAAATTTCCTCAGCTTCCATATACAACAACAAGGCAAGCCACAGATTTTGGTCTCCCTTCAATACTGTTATATTCCTCAAATGCTTCCATTATACCATTATCATCTACAGGTCATACAGACGGGTCTGTTTTCTTCTTGCTCTTTATACACAGCAACCTTAGCACACAGGCTTTTCATACGCTTTTAGTGATAGCTGGAATACAGTTATTCTAACTATCAACCAAAGACAACAAAGAATCACTACCTTAGCTCTAAACATTTTGCTACCTTTGAAGTGCCCTCATTTCTCTATTACTCTTTCTTGAAATAAAAAGATGCATTTTAATGATTCTTTTTCATGACTACTATGAAGCTGAATTTGAGCATATTTTAGCTTGAGCATGTCACACTGAAAATGCTCACAGTCACAGACCAGGGCTTCAGTAGTTACATCTTGAACCAATTCCTGCTCAAGTACTTGAGAGGGACTCAAAAGCTGTTCAACGCATCTTGAACAATGTCAGGTGTAAATGCCATTCATTTCTTTACCTACGCTGACTAAGCTTCCTGTAAGGTACAGCAAATTAAACGTTCATACCTACATAATTAATGCTCTGTAATTAAGACTTTTCTGTAAATTATCCCTCCACATTCCTGGCCAGTTAAGACATCACTTCATTTTAAAACATATTCAGATTTCAGGTTATCACTTTTAAGGACATCTGGCATTGATTCACCAGAGCATACGTTTGTTTTTGACACAGACACATACTTATTAAACTCCTTCTCAAGAATTCTGTTATTTTCGACTATGTACTTCTTGCACATTTGCTTGGTTGGCCACAATTGAAGACTAAAATAAATGTTTCACTAACTGTATTTATTCCAGCAGGGACAGGTTGCTGCTACAGAAGAACAAGACCATCGTTATGTTTCTCAGTCTTGTTTCGGGACCACTTGGCAGTCTGCACAAAAGCCAGATACTTACTTTTCACAGCTCACCTCTTCACTAGTGCTTTGCCAGGTAACACAATTCTTCAAACATTCTTGTTTTTCCTTAGAGGTTTTTCAGAAGTAAGCACATGCACAAACCAATGATGGTCCATCCTTATTCCATACTTTAAAAACCAGCTACCACAAGCTACTATTACATACATTGAAGATGCTCAAGTTTCACACTTAAGCTAAGAAAAACAGTGACACCTCTGCTGTCCCCTTCATGAACACAAGCATATAATTTATTAAATAAGGTGTGATAAACACACAGAACAGCTTCATGGAATAAAACAAATCCTGGCATATAATGATGATTCTTCTAAGCCAGGCATGTAAGCAGACTTATCTCAAAGTTGTTTATCTTAACAGGTTTATTTAAAACCTTTGTTTTATTTAAATATATCCAGAGTTAAAACCGAAAGAATTATGTATGCATTAATCCTTCTCAGATCCTCCAAAACAAGGACCCTCCTGCCCTTAGATCAGCCACCTGATGATGGAGGTACTCATTTGCTACAAAATGTTGAATGTCTGTGAGGGTTCACATATCTTTCCGTTAAGCAACCAGTAGTATGAATTGTCAAAGACACCACCAAGATGATAAACTCTTCTAAAGTTTCAGGAACAGCAAGAATCAAACTGGAATACCCCTCTGTAATGTGAGAAGATCTACAGTTGATTTTTAACTTATATTCTTGCTGTAGAGATTTGATTGCAATCATTTTTTGTTCTTTTAAATTACCTTTTCAACTACCCATTTCCACAAGTCCCACTTGCTTGCTACAGTAACTTCAGAAGTGATCTGCAAGTAGAGATTAAAAAGCAAGAAGCAAAACAAACATTTAAAGCACTTGATAGTACTTTAAAAGCACACTTAGAGCACTGAAACTTTAAAGGTCATATGAAAGTCCACACATGACTTACGCTGCTGATGAATGTCTAACTGAAAAGCACAATGATCTTCCCTCTTGCCATAGCTCTGAATCCTAAGAAAATCATGATGGCACCTCCTCCAGATACAAGAAGATAGTCATAATGACTTTCTATAAACATTGTCAAACTACATTTAAAAGAGCAAAAGAATCCACTGAATAACAAAGAAAGGACTTAAGTTTATTTTTATGTCTGTAGTATGCCTCAAGAAAAGGCTACAACCACATCAGCTTTGTAATTTTCACTTGAGCAAAAATTCCTATTTGTAATCCAACGTTCAACCTTTACATCTTAAGTCCTGATGCCCAATCTTTTGAAGTGATGACACTAGTAATAATTATCTGATTTCTTCATTAGATTCTGATACAGGAAGCAGTTCAGACTAACATGTATGAGCACAAGGAGTAAGAATGTATCACGGTACTACGAAAGCTCCAGCATCACCTCCTAACGCATATATGCATTAGATGATTAATACAATAAAACTTCTACTCTTCTAACTGCTTTTATTTACATCTGAAAGAAGTACTTTTGAGACTTCTTAAATTAAGACAACTACTCATATGTCA
The DNA here is from genome assembly GCA_013396635.1 of Penelope pileata. Taxonomy (NCBI): domain Eukaryota; kingdom Metazoa; phylum Chordata; class Aves; order Galliformes; family Cracidae; genus Penelope; species Penelope pileata. Next base: position 70,255 of record WBMW01005926.1, read on the forward strand.
ACTCTTCCCTCTTTTCTCAGGCTCAGATCAGAAGACAAGAAGACACTTACGAAGGACCACCACCACTCGATACCATTACCTCTGGCCATGTTGCATGGTACACTATTTTTTACCCCTGCTTACCAAAGCTGTGAAGTATTAAGGCATTCAATTCAGTATTAACTGGATCCATGAGTTCATAATAAACTGCTATGAAAAAGTGTACTTGCATTGACTAGCACAGCTAATTTGTTTTATTTGTAAAGAATTTGTTTAACAGTAATTCCTTCCACTTTGTACTGCACTTTAAGAGCTTTGTAGGACGCACGATAGAACAAACTATTAAAAGCCACAACAGTCAAAGACCTTCCAAAATAACATTCTCTGTTAGACAAGGACACTTGGCCTTTCTACCTATTTGTAGAAGTTTCTTCATATTTCAGAAGCCAATGCACAGCTCAGTTGCTATTTCTAGGCAATCTATTTGCAACCAAATGCAAGCATCTTTCACTACCAGCTAGTCAGCCAGGACTGATCATCATAGAGGCATCTACTAGATTGCATCTAATCTGGGCTATTCATAGCTTTTTCCCTTTTTTTTTTTTTTAAATATACATATACATACACATGTATCTTTTGAAGAAAAGACCTCAAAAATCACTCTTTTATTGTTTTTCCATGGAGAAATTAAAATCTTTCATTTCAAAGAGTTTCAAAGAAAGGCTATTTCACCTTGACCCAGCCTTGTCTCTGATCCAATTTTGGAGAAGGGCTCCAGACAGGAGAAAGTTTTTTGGTTTTCAGGAGGATGTTCATCAAGTGGAATCCTGCACAGAAGCACAAAAAACCCTGGAGGTCGAGGTGGGAACCATCTTGGTGCCATGCCTCAAGTTCATCACTGAAGGGCTGCAGAGCAACCAAGCAGACAGACCGCAGCTCTGCTTCCAGGTGAAAAGCAGGTGATCAGGGATCAAACGGTCCAAATGCTGTTTCTTCTTCTTCGTAAAAGAGTGTCAAGAATCTGAATGAAGATTTTTGTCTTGAGCATGAAAAATACAACATGAAGACTCAGGGATGCAGGTCAAACACGTCTCCCCTTCCCTTCTGCTTCTCGGACACAAAGGAAGGCTCCTCCAAACCACCAACCATTTCCCCCACAGTCATGGCAAGCAAGAGACAATTTCAAAGAAGAAAACTACTTCTCCTTACTGCAAAATCTCTATGTATTCCAGATCTATTTAGATGCATAAAATAAAATTTTAAACGTATTTCTCAGGCATTTAGGCAGTCTTCATGCAGCTTTCACAGTATTACGCAAATGTATCTGCCCTACTCTAGCTGTTTTGCTTCTAGCACTTATAAAGCTCTGATTCCATTTCAGAATAATGAAAACAGAGGTTAATTAATTCCTATCCACTTTCCCATATACTGTACAAGATGCAGTATAGTGCTCTTGCTGATGTCACAGCCCATTAGCCAAATGCTAGGCTAAGACTCTGGATTTTCTAGCTTTCCTGAGTTCCAGGAAAAAACTATGATTTTATATAAGCTGCTGCACCCCTGGTCCATGCAACAGCACTGTGCAGACCTTTACACACACTGTAACAGCCTGAAAGGCTGCTTGCAAAGCAAGCAAGGTTAGTTTCACACAAAAATGCAAAAAACATCTTCATTTGAAAGGGCATTCCCATTACTTCATGCTTATTATCTGCATTAGAAGTACGCTATTTTGTCATAGTATCACCAGTATAATTTGCAGCACAGTTTTAGAATTAATATGATTAGGAGCTGTCAAAGAAATCAAACCAGCGATGCACTACTTACAATTAAAAATACTTCATATTTTATGTACAGAACAGATTTAAAGCTGTGTAAGTACACCTCAACTGTAAAACGCTATTTAACATCTCCATACACGAACCGTTTACACATCTAGTCATACTTTTATTTGCAAGTGAAATGAAGGAACAACATTCCAAAAACTGTTCACAGTATCAGAACAGTAAGTGCTAAAGACAGCGAATGCACAATTTGTATTATTGATGGATCGCTTTTTTTAATATTATCTCCCTCTGTGTTCAAGAACAGAGGCAAAACAGGGACTGAATAAACTGTTTACATAAAAATATACAGTATTTTCCATTCTCAAGAATTGCCTTTTGCTGACCCAAGAAATACACAAAATGAAGAAAGCTTGAGGAGTAGCAGACCACAGACATCAGAACATAACCCAAGTATTAAATAGCCTAGCGTCAATAACCATGTTATCTCATACCAGATAACAACACACGATACACAGGGTACAAGAAAAGTCAGGGGTAATAAAAATAACACCTTCCAGACAGAAATTGACAACTGGGGGAGCAGGGGAAAGCTCACAGCAATCACTCCAGACACGTCCCAGAAGGAGACTCTCTTGGTTTTGGTAAAATGTAGTCGTTTGAGTGTGTATATAATTCACAATAAAAGGCAAGGATAGGAGACACAAATGCAATGCAAAAGGCACACATCACTAAAAAAATCCCTAGTTATATAATGCAATTAGAATGAACTCTGTTTAGCTGAAAAATTAAATAATACAAGAACAGTATACTTGTGGAAAACAGCATCCGGGCCAGGGAAACAAGCAGCCACGTGATTTTATCAAATTATACAGGGGCTACTGTCCATTGCCCTGGTGAAGGGTAAATCTGTTTTACAGTTTTTTCTTTTCAGGTCTACTTGAGCTGCTGCTGAGAAACTGTGCTTTGTTTAAGCTAAAAAAAAAATCACAGGAGGATAAAATAGATTAAAACTGAGCAGAAAAATATTTTGGAAATGTAATCAAACATTGCAACCAAATACAGTACTGCTTTGGAATCCTTCACTTGAGTGAGTGTGCCTGAACAGCTTAGAAACAAGCTCCAAGTACCCTGCTTCAGAGAATGAACTCCATCAGAGTGCAGCAGCAGTCCCTCAGTTGAGGAAGCTCTGGTCTCCGGCTCTCCTGAAGAGGCAAAGTTCAGTGGGCAGGTGATCAACATGGAGTAAGTGAAATTTTCTCTCAAAAATAAATCTAGTTATTTTTTGTAGAGGTGTATGTGTGTGCATCCTCTCAAACAGCACCTCTACAACACATTCAGTACATAAGCTTCTTGGAAGGGTGTTTGAAAGTACAAGCACAGCTTCACTTAAATGCCAACGAAATCGAGTGCCATTTGTTATTGAAGAGGAAGGAATTTCCAAAACAGAACCATCATTTTCTTCTGAAGATTAACAGGAAGCATCCAGTGGGACTGCATTTTATAAACTCCCGAAAAGCACAGCCAGATGCAAACTATCTCTGAAACAATTTTTCCTCCAATTAAAACACATTTTTTGGAATGATAAACTAAAACATGAATGTGATACTAATATAAACCAGTCTGCTGTTTTTCTATCCACATCTAAACAGAAGCAACAGATTTAAGACTCTTTACTTTTGTGCTTTTTTTTTTGTATGGCTCTTCAAGCGTGACTCAGATAATAAAATCCATTTGAAAACCAGGAGTAACATTACTCTAAAAGCTGTTTCAGGTAGAGTCAGTAAAACTCTCACATTCCCTACCCAGGCTTCAAAGCTGCTCAACTACAGCATCTTGCTAAGAGCTCACGTTTCTCAAGAGTTCCAGTTCTTTTAAGATCTCTTGTAACCAAAATCTCATCGCCTACTAATATGTCTGCGCTGACAACAAAGAATGCAAAACTTCAAACTCAATAAACAGTAACAAAACCAACAATAAAAAAAGAAAACTCAAAAGCCCAGAAAGACACACAAGCAAAATCCCAAGCAACAAAAGGGGTACCTAGAAGCTAAGGCCATGGATATAGTGGCAAGATGAAAGTGGGAAGGAAATCAAATCTGTCAATATTTATCAACAATTGGGAAAAAAAAAAAAGTATCAATCCTTTTCCGACCAGTTTGGCAGTTTTTACTTCTAATTGTGTAAAATTAAGAACTGAGCAATACAGAAGGCACAGAAAACAAGCATGTGGACAAGATGCCTTTTGACCCCAAAACTGAAGCTGGCAGAGGGTGGGGCAGATGTTCAATCTTTCTCAAATCCTTGCCAGCTGACATTTTTGTTCTCACTCACGTGTCAGCTACTCCACTACCTTGCTGGCACCGACACAAGGCCAATACCCTACTGAATACCTAGGTCATCCTATTCATCCTTTTAACAGTGTTGGCACAGCAGTAGGTTTCTTCCAGTCCTTTGGAATTTTTTCAGTGTCCTAACACTTACTGGAAATCAATAAGGGAGTTCTGCCAGGTAATTCAAAGTCTAGGGAATTGACAGGCCTATTTTTAGCAGCTCTTTTACATTTACACTCGAGATAGGAAGCATGACCTAACAAGTACCATCTACCTCATCCCTCAAAATAGAGTTATTTCTATTTAATGCTCTCCTGCATTCATTAAGATATTCACAAACCACAGGTGCCAGGGTTTCTGTTTGTTTGTAGCAGCGCGTTTTAAGTTCTGGCACTGGGTGTTTTTCACAGAAACAAAGCCTTGTTCAACTGTCCTTATACAATATTCTCTTCCTATAAAATCTCACAGAAGTGTTTTCTGCTTTCCCTGGTCGCTCGGAGAGTTTGTGGATGAGCTTGACTTTACTTTGAGGCTTGGTTTGCCTAACAATAACCTACAGTTTCTTCTACTATTTACTGAAGGAGCGGGCCTGGTAGCACCTGTCAGCTGCACGCAGAGCACTCCATGGGCTGTACCTGCCCGACGAGCACAGGCAGGTCACAGATCCTCTGCCTGCAGACATGCGCCGTGCAGCTTTGCCTCCTCTAACAGATAAAAGCTTCATCCTCAGTTCTGGCTGTTCCCTTGATAATACCCCTCTCCTTCCTCCTCTACACCTGCAGTTGTGCTGCCCAAATCACTTCAGCACCGATGCTCCGCTGTCCTTCCCACACAAGTGCCCTGACACGTCTCTCTGATGCTCAGCTGTCTTTCCAGACAAAAATACATAGAGGAATACATAGAGGCCTGATGCTGGAAATGTGAAACACTTTTCCCTGTTTAAAGTCAAAGTCACCAATCTATGGCTGCCTATCAGAGATGTAAATGAGAGCCAGGCACAATCTTGTTGCTCTTGCTTCCCAGGCTCCTGGCAGCTCTGGTTTACTCTGAAGCACTAACCAGAGACTTAAAAATATCAACACTAGAGAAAAAAAACGAAAAAAAAACAAAAAAAACCCAACACAACAGACAGACAGGTTGCCCTCCAAAAAGACAAGACTTCTTCCTCCTAGCCTTTGTGAGCCCGTGATTTTCAGGAGTTTCCCTTTAAACAGGAAAGGAAGACTGAAAGGCACTGGCTGATGTTCCCCTGTCTGCAAACACCCATGCGACAGCCCTCCATGGTAGCTGAACGAGGTGGTGTGTTTAACAACACACCATCAAAATACCAGCTCAGTCCTAAGTATTCTCTGAAAGCCTTTGGAAAAGGTCTGGAATGTACATCTGATGTCAATGGCCAAGCTAATTTTATTTCTTTTTCCTATTCTGTATGACAAAGACTGACAAGAATGGACGCTGTCATGCCGAAAAAAAAAAAAGCAACAATGGTTAACTGGATACAAGAAAGAAATACGGGTGAAAACCAAGGGAAGGGAGAAAAAGATGCCAATTACAAGCATAATACACTGGAAAAGGTTATGCAAAAGGATAAACTAGGAAAGAAGCTACAGAACAGGACAGATATCTCATTGTAAGAAATAGATGCACAGTGGTCATATGACAACAACTTTTCTATTTAAGCTTCAGCATTCCAATCACTGCACTAAAGCAAGCAGCAGAACAGATATATTTAAAAGCTGTCCTGTGTGACAAAGCTGTGTCAAAGTCTTTCAAGATTAGACTTTAAAAATACACTGAAAATCAATATTAAAACTTTCAAAATATCAAAGGCTTTAATTGAGGATGTAATTCAGAATCAAGCCAGAACTCCACCTGAAAAAAATACCTTTTCTTTCCTAAGACAGAAAGCAAGTATTTGATACTCATTTTCCACTAACATTTTTCCGACCCAAATACAATCTACCTTGCTTTCTACAAAAATGTTTTTACGTGCACCTTGCCAACCATTTCCTTTCTCGAGGGAGATTAAAGCTCGTTGGCATTGCCATCCTACACAGCCAACAACTGATTATATTTACAACAACAATTCCCACTGTACACTGCTTCTCTTAAATTAGCCCCATAAGTCTGGCATAAACAGCACTTTCCCCCTCAAATGCAGAGAGCAACCTGAAAAGCAGTTTATGTGGCCGCTGAAACCCTACTATTACCAAGCCACATTTGACATCTTCGCAAAAGAGCAGAAGATCTCAACTACACAGAAACCCTCATAGCTAAAGCTCAAGCACAGCAAGCAAGAAGAGACTTTTTTTTTTTTAAATATATTTTGATTTGTAATAGCAACAAATCTCTGTTCATCCCTCTTGTTTACTCTGGAACGTGTTCCAGAAGAACAATTACAACCAGAAAATGAACTTTGCATGGACAATGGTGACTTGTATACTGTGAAAATAAATGCCTATAGCACATGCAGACAACAGACAATGGTACAAGACCACGTCAATCTCCATAGAAAAGATCTCTGAAAGTTCTGGGTTTGCTTCTAAAATGGGCAACTGATTTTGATCAATGACGAAAGGCAGTCTATCGAGAAGAGCATCATCCAAACTATGAACAGAAATTTTGCTCATCCAGCACTTCTCCAGCCAAATTAAATCTGGAAGAGTAATACAGCAATTGTCTTCAAAAGGCATTTTTAACTGTTCGTGCAAGTTTAGGAAGTTTCTTCAATCCATCCAGCACGTGCAACATGTACACGTCTTTCAGTATCGACTATTAACCTCGCTTGCTTGGCTATTAGGACATGATTATCTACATATGCATAGGACATGAGAAAATGATATCAGGAAGGGTAAAAAGACAGGAAAAAAATGGTGCCGGTGAGGCAGTTCCATGTCATTCAGCAATCTGGGCTGGTAAAGGTCCATCTTCCCACCCCTGGGGTCAGAGATCTACTCCAAACTTGACCTGCTTTCAGAAAAGCTGAGATTCAGTGCTTCCTCGCATCCCGTGCCCATAACGGCAGCACCAACTGCAGGGAGCTGTTACCTTCACACTGCCGGAGGATCCTGGATCCTGCATCAGCAGGATGCTTGCCTGGCAGGCTGCACAAGCCAAGGAGCAGATTCAGGACCTTTTAAAACTGCATTTCAGCCCTCTTCCTTTAATGCTTTCAGAATTCCAAGCAGCCCATGCACCCTTCCCTTTAAAGCACACGAGTCACTCATCTGTATCGTTTTACATTACTTGCAGTTCAGAGATTCAAAGAGAGCTGCTCCAGCCCCGCTTTGCGCATGACCGAGTGCCCTTTACACAAGCAGGGACTTCTGTTTTGCTCAGCTCGGCCCTGCGATAAGCCGCCTTTCCAGGCACACAAATCCACGCCCTGGATTCTGACACAAAGCGCAGACGGTTTCTGTCCATTCTATTGAAAATTTTACATCCAACTGAGGAAGGTTTTTTTTTTTTTTTTCCCCACAAGACCTTTTATGGACTACACATAATGCAGTATGTTTACTGTAAAGTTTTCTGGACTGTAATAGGGCTCAAAACCAATACAGAAGCAGCAGCAGCACAAGTGGCCACGGAGGGACCCCTCAATGGAAGCCTGCCAGCTCGCTGCCTGGTGCTGGGCAAGCAGACAGCTCTCACAACACACTCGCTCCTTACGCAGCTGAAAAGTAACCTGCTACGCACAGACACAGCACACAGCTCCTAATTAGCTGAATTTCATTAGGTGACTAGAGAAAGAAATGTGATGATTCTTACATACAGAGAATGTCTGTCAGAAAGGACAAACTTGCATGAAAAATACATGAAACCTGGAGCAGACTCTTCTGCATCAACCCAGACAAAAGCCGGTGAATCACCAGGCAGACACAGGGCGCGAGCGCTGGGCTTGACTTCCTGTGCCACTGTGTGAAAACATCCAGCAAAAAACCCACCTGTGGATTCAGAACAACTGCTGGTAGTTAGAATATTTGATATAATAAAGTAAACAACACCCTACTACAATCTACTACACTCATGCAGATGGAAAAAAAAATCTTCATAATGGAAGAGTTTTGTATTGCATCAGATAATTTCAGGGAAGAGCAATCAACTAAACATTCAGACTGAAAAACATGACCGTGACTTGTGGATGTGCAATTACTGTGTTGACTTTTAAAAGCCAAATTTTAGTCAAGAGACATTGAAAAAAAATCCAAGAAAACTTTAAAGTTCGACTTTGTCAGAGGTAACTCCAAACTCACCTCAACTCTAAATGACTTTTACTGAAGTTCTATTGTTGGTTTTACCGGTCTCTACAAGCAATTTCTCAGGAATTAAAAGTATTCACTCCTTGCCTGAGGTGGCAAAAAAGCGTCCAGCTGAAGAGCACTTCTCAGGGGGGAAGCCATCGGTCCCACAGAGGAAAAGCTACATGGAAAGAATGTAACCAGTGCATTCTACCCAGCTCTGCTACCAACAGCACAGCCTTAACTTCAGCCGGCCTACACACGAAGTAGGGAGGGTATTCACCTCCCTCTGAGAAGCTCTTTATAGCCAGACAGGAGCACGGCTATTCAGGAGTTATGTATTGCCACTTCCGAGTCAGGTACCGACAACACACAAAACCAGACATACTACATTCACAAACAGCCACCGACTGTATTTCTCGTGCCATAACCCAACGTCACTGATCTTCAGGAAGGCTGTACGGTCATTACCATCACTTCTGACGTTCCTCAAGTCGACGGCGCCTTTCTATACACATGAGCTGACACACACAACCTCGTATGTCTTCCGTTTCTGCGCCACCGTCTCTTGTACCCGCGCACCACACCACTTCCCTGTTCAGGGCCCGCCACACCGTCACACCAAGCAGAGCAGGTCTCACTGACGCTGCGGCACAGAAACCGCTGGGGGGTGCGGGGGTCTCCTCGGGCAGACCAGCTCACGAGATCAAAGACGCCGACCGCACGGCCCCGAGGGCTCTGGAAGGCACACAGCGATGGAGCCGCACGCGGGAGGGACCCAGGTGACACTTAAAGCGGATCTTGCTGCTGACATAAAGCACAGCAGAAGCCCAAGGCTAACACCAGCACCTATGGATGCCATACAGGATGGATACAAACTCGGTTTAATAAGAAAACATTTCTCTATCCCTAACGTGAATACGCAGTATAAGCTCAATGGAAAAGCCAATGGGGTATCAGTTTAATCCCATCTAAATCACATTATTAATAAATACTAGTGCTGAATGAGAGATGGAAGAAATCTCTTTCCCACCTCCTTGAATTATTAAGAAGTAAATGGTTGAGCTGCTGCCGTGTCTCCCCCTGCATGTGCCAGGGTTTCACAGACAAAGCCAGAAAGAAAACAACAAAAGCACTGCTCTTTTTAAAAATGAAAAATATTTTAAGAGAGAAATGAACAGAACACAGAGCTTGAAGCTGCTTGTGCTTCATTTGGTGAAACCAGCAAGTTTCAGTGTTCCCTCTTCAAGCAGATCAATTTGAGCAGACATTATACTGCACAAAATCAGGAATTCGTAAAATAATGATCCCCAGGCCCATGAACGATCACACAATGGGAGGGATGCAATCCAGTTACGCGTTATTTCAAGGAAGCAGGCGTTTCTGCACAAGGGTTTCAGCGAACACGTTATACGGTTTTTCGCCACGCAGGCTCTGACCCCGCCTGCACTCATCACGCCCGGACTGAGCCCCTCCACGTTCCACCGTGGATGTTGCTCCGCGCAGCCCCAGCGCTGCCATCGCTGCCCCCCCGACACGCGGCACCGCTCTGCGGCAGCCGGGCCCCCCAACGCCGCCGGCTCCAGCTCTCCCCGCACTGCCGGCGGCCGCGGCCTGCCGCTGCCATTGTCTCCCAGCGCCCGTCACCTGCTCCCTCCCCGCCTGCTTCCAGGTCAGCCCCCGGCTCTGCCTATTCATCCTGCCAGCGGCAGGCGGAGGCCGACCAGCAGCAGCAGAGCGCCCAACGGGCGCCGCAGCGCCCTCAGCCCCGCGGCCCCCCCGGAACGGAGCGGACCCCGGCCCGAGCCCCCCTCCCCTGCGGGCAGCGCTCCGCCCGCCCCGCAGCCCCAGCGCCTCTCCCCGCCGCGCCGGGAGGCGAGGGAGGCCCGGCCCGCCCGCGGCTCACCCAGGGCCACCTCGCAGGCCTTGCGCAGCTGGGAGTGGTGCGCCTTCTTCGCCTCCTTGTCGGCCAGGATCTTCTCCAGGGCCCGCGTCAAGAACATCTTTTTGGTCTTCTTCCCTTCATA
>WBMW01005926.1:80893-166396 GCA_013396635.1 Penelope pileata
CGTTACAGGTGGGGCCGCGCGGGGGGGCAGCGAGAGGGAGGCACGGAGATGGCCGCTGCCACCTGGGAGCCGGCCGAGGAGGAGGAGGGGCCGCGCTTCCCTTCCGGGCCACCGGCGCGGGGAGGGGAGGGAGAGGCTGTCCGGGAGGCGGCACCTGCCCCGGCCGAGCGGCACCGCTGCGGGCAGCGCTCGGAGGGGCGCGGCCGCCCCTGCTCCCTGCCCCACCGGGCTGACGGGGAGCCCCGGGGCCGTCCCTCAGGGAGGAGCGAACGGGCAGAGAGGTGGTGTCGGTGCCCCCGGCCCTTCCTGAGAAGGGAGCGGTGCTCAGCGCGTCCCCGCCGTGCCCGGCGCTGCGCAGCCTCTGCCGGCACCGCGCGGGCGCCGCGTGCTTCGCGCGCCGAAAGTGCAAGATGCTTATCTTAAAAAGTGCACCTTCACGAAAGCAATGATTTCTCTGATTTCTTACTGTATTAAATCGTAAAAAATGTTTGTAAAATTTTTTTTGTTTGTTTGCACTTTGGCCTTTTCCCCTGTTGGAGTGCAAAGGGGTAACGTCCTGTTTGGTGTGGGGCCAGGAAGAGCTCCGGGCGACTCTGACCAGCTGGTAAGCAGCAACACAATGGCACACGAGGATTGCAAAAACAGTATTATTTCTAATAAAAATTCTTGTTTCTATTAAAATTTCTAATAAAACTGGCATTTAAAAGTAGAATCTGGCGCTGGCAATAGCTGGGTCTCATTTAGAATTTTTTTTTTTAACCTTAAACTGAAAGCATTACCTCTGGAATTCATCTGGAAGCAGAAGGACGGTGTTTCTGGATCTGCCTTTCAGGCTGGGCAGGACCAGGCCGTGGTGCCAGCACGCAGAAGGGGAGGTAGCTGGAAGCCATCTTGGGCCTACGAGAACTGAGCGCCATGAGCTCACTGGAAGGAGCCCCGTGGCCAGGTTCTGCTGCCTGCGCTCTGCTCCTGCGGTTCTGCTACATCAGGCACAGTAACAGCCTTCCAAAGGGGTTCACCCTGTTCCCTTCCTCATGTTCTTGTGGAGAAATTGAGAGGGCCTGTCCAGGCTTTCATGCTACCATGTGTGGTTGCCAAGGTTGCCTTGCAAGCAACCCTGTATTCTTGACTGAAGTATTTCAGCACGTGTTTCTTTGTCTGCAGCAGAGCAGTCGTGGCTGCATTAGTAAAGGTTCAGTAAACCTGGTCCCCCTAATGTTGCTTTAACCAGTTTCCCAAACAAAAAATGATTTGTGCCAAAATGACTTGTTCACTTACAGATATCTGTAGCTGGACTCTGTGTAATACCCTGACATGGGGAACTCTGTTGAAGCTATAGGTCGTGTCAGACCCTGCTATTAAAGCAAACCACATTTTTTTCTGAAATGACCCAAGCTGAACCGCGAGCTTTTTCTAGCAGCCCTCAGTTTCTGAGAGTGGTTTTCTACTTACATAAACAATACCGAAAATATCAAGACGGTAGATCTGATTTTAGCTTTACAGCAGCTCGGTGAAATTGTTAACAATCGCATCACCAAGCACATCGATTCTTGCAGGGGTATTTAATGGCCGTATTCAGGTTAAGCTGGTTTATTGAGAACACTGCATCTTCAGCAGCACAGCTACTAAGCATCACTGAAGTTATTTCTAATCATTTATTTAGGGAAAAATGTTTGTCAATTCTCAATTTTCCTCAGAACTGTGGATATCAAAATGACCTTAGTCTTTCCAAGCCGACAGCTAGTGAACACGTGGCAAGAGTAAGAATTTTCACAGACTTGCTGGTAGTTTTTACACAAACCACCTGAGTCCACATTTCCATAGCCAAGTGAAAGCTTGCAAGTGTTATTTAGCAAATGGAGTTTGCTATTGATTTTCACGGTCCATTTGGCAGAAATAGACTTGCAATTACAATATCATGAAGACAATGGCGATCTGTATTTAAAGAGGGCACTGAGGACTGCAGTTATCTGTTCTCTTCATATTAATGTCTATTTTCATATGTTGTACGCAGGGTGATTCTGTATGGGTGTTTTGGTTGGGCATCAGTGTTTTAGCTGATTTGCTGCTTGGAACATCAGACTACTGGAAATAAAGGCCTGTCAAAAGACACTGTGTATTTCTTTCCTGCTGTAATGTGAATAGATTAAACTTCCTGTTTTGTTTTGCTTTCTTTATGTGGTTTGAATCTTCAGTTTCTGTTCTCAAACAACTGCTGCTCAGTTTACCCCATTTACAGCATGGCACAGCTGCTATCCTACATCTACGTGCTAGTCACAAGGCAACCTCTGCCTAAATCCCACAACACAGAGATAGTATGTAATCAAAGGACTGCTTCTGAAATTGTACGGGAAGATCTTACAGTAGATCATCTGTCGAGCAGGTTGACATCCCCTTTCCTTCCAAGAGCTGAGCCAATGAAGATGGAAGTCACAGGGGAATAATGATACAAGCATTGGCGTTAAGAGGACAGTCCAATGCCCTCATTTAGGGCCACGATATGAGTGGCTGTCAGCTTGTGCGCAGGGTCCCAGTGCTTTGGATAAAGTCATTTGTCATGCCAGCTTTATTTACCAGAGAAGCCATGTGTTAAAATAATGTTTGATCAAATATAAAGAATGTTATGGACTTTGAGGAAGCATTGCAAGGTCAGGTTTTCTTAGTGCTAGAGACTACAGACCATAAAGAACATATGTTTTGCTGCTTACTTTTAAAAGCTAGGGCTTTATCTGTTGAAAAGAGAGTAAGAAAACTCTCAGGAAAGAAAGGGTGAAGGTTTAGAATATTTCTGCCTTACACGTGTTCCTAACTAAACTAAAGATGGTATCTTACAGACACTAGTGCCTTGCAAAGAATTCCAAAATGTTTGTTAGATGTGATGGTTCCAATGTCTGTTTTGTTTCAGCATGCAGGTTTCTGCTTTACTGGTAATGACCATCAGTCAATGGCTGGCCCAAGGACTGGAATCGTAGCTGCAGAGATCCCATTATGTTGGCTAGGGGAGCCCTGAAGGTACTAAAAAGAAAGTAATACTTGTCTTTGCTTCTCAAATATTTTCAGTGAGTATTAGACACTTGTTTAATTGAAAACTGTAGAGAACTTTTTGTCTGACAGGGAACTGGCAGCACCTGCTTCTGCTAGCTTTATGTGTAAGAACCCCAATGTAACGCCTGTTTGAAAATGCTGAAAAGCTAGGATTTAAGCCTTTGCTTCAGACAGGCAGTGAAAAGTGATACTAAAAGTGCAGTTTCATGCTTGGAAGAAGCTGATCTATGAATGTTGCAGCCTCCCAAAGGGAACCCTTTCACCCTTTCTTGTGTTGATGCACTCGTGCAGCTCTGCAGTGAGTCAGTTCAGCTCACTGCTGCAGCTGGAAATTAGCCTTACAAGAAAAGGTGGTTTTCAATGGGATCAGTGAACTGATCAGGCTTACGTACACATTCAGTAATTCTTACATGAGGAAGGGAGTGAGTAAATGTAGTCAGGGATGGTGAGGGGGCTGGACTACTGCTCATGATGGCACTAAGTTCTTAAATTATCTTGATAAGCTCTAAAACAGCACACGGAAAACTGGACTGTGACTGCTTTAAGCCAGGTAAGACAGAACTGCTGCAAGGAGCAGTTGTTCTTCCTGCTCCTGCCTATATGTTTCTTGTTTTCTTGGTCAGCACGAACATTTGCCTTGTCATGTTGTGAATGATATGCTGAATTATGTTCTGAATTTAATTAGGTTGAAACAAACCAGACAAGAAACAAAGCTTTTTTAATCCAGATATATTCCATGCCCTGCTTCATCAGGCAATCTCACAAAGGCTTGTGAGCTCAAGGGAGGGGTAACACAAAGACAGGAACAAGAAAATGAGGAAGAAGAGGGCAGGCTTGCATTTTTGGCAACAATGCCAAGTGGAAGCATTGTTTAAACTACTGCTTTACATATAAAATTTCTTCAGTATTTCAACTGCGCAACAGATGCGTCAGCACTGCCTTATGTGAGACCCTGTGTATTGCGTGGATGGGTGAGTAACTAGGAGCAGTGTAGAAGTGCTCCTTTAATCACAATGGCACATCACTGACACCTTCCTCAGCTGCAGTACCATACTTTATTCCCATTCTGTTTTCGTGTACCAGATGCAGATAATCAGTGCATGATGGATCAGGGTCCAAGTGGATCTGGCACACAGAAGTGTGGAACGGGAGAGAAGCTATGGCTGCTCTGCAACTGCAAGCACCTTGGTCAAGAAGTTTTCAAGTCTCTTACTGAATGTGTGTCCTGTGGTGCTTGGTTGTCTAATACTGAGCTACAAATAAGACATTTCTTTCTTCCACTTTGTGGAGTCCTAGGCCTGATGCCCTTGTAAAAATAAGTGAAGTGTAATTCAGAATAACCACTGCATCCATTTGGCAAAGGATCCTGATCTGTCCACCAAACTGTAAGAGATACAGTCACTGTAAATGTGCTTGAACAGTTCGTTTTTTTTTTGTTTGTTTGTTTGTTTGTTTTTTTTAATGAGTGAATGCAGGAACTGGAGTTAAGAGTTCACAGTGTGTACATAGGATGAATATTGCAACAGGTTAAACCAGGCTGCAGTATATCCACTGCAGCACTGAAAGAACAAATGTTTATTAGCGCAGGGAATATTCATCGACAGGTAATTCCTAGGTTACTTCAAAGCATTTGTACAGAATGGGACAACTCTGGAGTGACACAATGAAATAAACATCCATCCATCCATCACTTAGAGGAGGTTCTTGAGGGTGACAAATCTATTCACGAAAGCAAGAAAGTGCAGACTTTTGTTATATTGAAATACATTCTCAGTACTATAGTTAAGTGAGGACACTTACTCCTAGTAAAACATATTTTTCAACTTGCAACAGCTGCAGGAAAAATGTCAGACAGCAGTGAAGGGAAAAAAAGCACCTCTCGCGGTTGACAGAATAACATTTTGAATGGCGGCTGGAAGCTGTGGAAGATATCAAACGTTCCAGACTGTAGCTTGCATTCATGTGCTGGGAAGCTTATAGCACTGCATTCGCTGAGATGCGATCCCTTTTTGCTAGTACTTTTTCTATGGGAATACTTTTTTTTTTTTCCCCTAGCCTATCCATAGGAGTTTTCAGCAACTTTTCTTCAGCATTTTGCTTGTGCTAACAGATGAATAATTCAGTTCCCAGCCTCCATGGCACCTCAGCATGCCATCCCCTAACATTGTGAGTGGAGAAGGAACACAGCTAACCATTTTAAAGACAGAAGGAAATATATGTAATTTTAAAATGGCTATATATGTTTCCTTTAAAGTTTCTTCAGTAGTTTTTAAAACTTAAGGATCTGATTACAGATGTAACAGTAATAGACTTCTGTGGGTATGATATATAGTTATTGTTGTATGTGAGGCTATGCAAATACAAAGGTAAATTCAAGCCAGTGTAGTGACGCCTTGGTAATGACAAATATTTCTGTGTGTGAGTATCAGGAACACAAAGTTCTGGCAATGTCCTGAGAGCTTGCACTGCAAAAGAAGCAGTATGGAGGATGCATGGCAAAGGTAGCAAGAAGAGATTGCTTTGTTTTTATTGCTTCTCCTAGCCAACTCTGGCAGATAAAATTGCTAAGAAAGTATTACTGGGTATTAAGGAGAAACTATTAAAGAAGGGGAGCCACAGCATGATTGCCTTCTTTCTTGGAAAGTGGTGTCCCTACTGTTATAGCTCTCTAGACTACTCTGTGGGTGTGAGTCTGGTTAATTATTTATGTTACATGTTATGTATGTTACCTGTGATAGCAAGGACTACCATAGTGTATGGTCATGCCAAATTTTTGATCTCTGGCTTTGAGTTACAAAATGAGAGTATTCTGATTGTGACAAATTAGAAAAACAACAAATTCACTGAAAATGGTGACTCTCCTACTCTTCAGTCCTAGCTTCAGACCCCTGCACATCTTTGTAAGTGATGTGACATGATCAGTGTAATGCATGCTGAGTTGTCTTATGGATTAGGCATTGAATAGCCTGGCTATTGGAAGCGTGCAGCATTAGCTTTAACCTAATTTTTATGTGCTGAAAGACTCTTCCCCTTGATCTGAGGTGAATTCAGTGTATCCCTTTAGAACTTGTGCATTTTCAAAGCTTGATGCAGATCTCTTTCAATAAGCTGATAATAGGAAGGACTGAAAATGAAAAAGAAGAGAGTAAATTTGATGGAATTCAGCTGCAGAAAAATCTCTCTTGAATCTATGGATATGGAAAGTCAAATGAATGACAGGGATGGCTTCCAGGTATTTTAATATCCATGTTGAAAGGCTTAGACAGAGGGTTCATAAAAGTCACGTGAATTAAGGTGACAGGCAATGAGACTGGAGCAATAACCACTTTTAATTGCCGCAAAGTGATCTTTGAATCTGCCTGATTGTTTCCTCCAGCAGCTGCAGTGGATTATTTCCCATCAGAAATGCAATAACTGATACTCCAGCGTGTACATTACAAACTGTGGGCTTCCTGACAGGGATAAAAGATTCTGAATATGAATAACCAGAAAGATAAAATTGACTGGGAGTTAATAGTTATTCTTGCCTAGAAGAAAGATAGTAAAGAAGCAGAAGAAAGGTGTTTAAGAAGCACGGTAGTAGTGATTCATTCTAGGATCCTAGTTAACTTGCTAAATATTTGCTGGGTGTGTATTCGCTCAAATATCTGTACAAAACATTTTAAAATGGCGGCAGATGTCTGAGGTGGCGAGAGATCCGGCTCATTAAAAACTGGACTGACTGGTTAGCAGCATGCAGGATGGATGGTTCCTCATGACAACCAGTGCTGCTGCTGTCTGGGGTCAGATCCAGGCACGCACAGAGTGTTTAGTTTTGTATCTGAATGTGCTTCTTGTGCACTGTTTCTTGCTGAAAGCTTTATGACATTGGTTCTCCTGCAGCAGTAGAGACGGTGGCTATGAGGAAATGTCCTTGTGCCTCTGGTGGGGCTGTGAAGGTGATATTTGTAATTGTTCATAGCGGAGAAGGCCAAACGGAACAAACGTTGTTGGGCTAGTGAAGATCTCATTTTTCATAATTTGTGAGACAGCCAATGGATAACTCTTCAGGGCCTATTTTCTCCAAATCCCTAGAGCCGTTGCTGATTTTTGTGACTGCTTCTGTTCTCTGTTCCTGACAAGAGTGGTTTGAAGTAAGCAGTACTTACCAGTGCTGCAGCCCTTTCTAAACAAGGGGTAGAAAGAGGAGGCTTCTGCACAGAGCTCTTAGAATTGAGATAGTGGTGTACAGTCAACACTGATGATAATATTTATGGTATTTTATATGCGTGTAGGCCAAACTTGCTTCCTTAACTACCACTGGGGCAAGATGTATTTTGCAATAAAAGCTTACTTACATGAATTTAATAGCATATCACGGCAGTGGGGCCCCAACTGGTCTACTTGTATATACATAAGATGAAAGTCACGCATCTGGATAGCTGCAGATGTGGCCCTTAAAAGCTCACTTAAACCACTTCTATTTGTTAGTTTGTTCTTCTTAACTCTTCCTGGATTATACTCATCAGCACATTGTTTTTCCTTTGCTCACCATTTTTGAACAGAAATAATACACAGGATATTATTGTACACAAGTGGCACGAACACAGATGTAACAGGGAAACAATATGGTATGCTTTTTCAGAACTGTGCTGGCAATAGTCTGTCTCGTGAATGAAGTCAAACCAAACGTAGATGCCTTGCTCTGCTTAGAAACCAGAACACTCAGCATAGGCAACTGGAATTTTTGCCTTTTTTGAGCAACCTGCAAGATAGCTTCCTTAATTTCGGGGCATATTAATCCACAAAGAAATAGGTAAAGCAGGGCAGACAGTTGTGCATCATTTTAAAATGGTAATTCAAAGCATTCTATCACAAAATGCGTGATCCCATCAGAATTTTCCCCAAGTTTGTGGACGTTTAATTTCATGGTTTCACTTCTTTTCAGTATGGTGCTGGATCAAAGGCAGAAGATTAAAATCCAAATTGACTTTAAATTCACAGTGTACTGTATAAGAATGAGGCTGTGTCCTTTGAAATTGGTGTGAGCCCTCTATGGAAACTGACTGTGTCTGATGTAAAAATCAAGAGAGGTAACAGCTGTGTCTTATAACCAGGCTTTGTGTATTTGTGCATATTTGGTAAATGTGGTCACTGTGTTAAATGTAATGTTAAAAAACATTTGGGTGTATTTGCAAACCTAAATGTTACTGCAATAATATAGCACACATTAATCTGTTGAAAAAAAAAGTCACGGAACACAGGAATCTGTAGTCACTATTTCTATATATAAATGTATAATTTTGAAATTATTTTTACTATGTCATTTACTAGGAAGCATTTAGCTACTCATACAATTCCAAAAGATGTTTTACCATGAAGCTATGACTGTATTTTGTTTTTCTTGCTCATAATAAGCTCCAAGCACAATTTCTTTCTAATGAAGGTATTGGCTTATATAAGAACAGGATTGGATTCTGCAGGGGCAGGCTGAACAGGCCGTGGCTGAATTTGATCAGTTTACTAGTCTTGATTGCTGACCATTTGCATCTCTTATAAAAATAAGGTAGTTTTCTCACTGTAAGTTCAGGGACCACCTTGAAATCAGTAGCCTTTAAATATCATGTAGTGCCTGCTAGAGACAGGAAAAAGCAAAAATTATCAGAGGAGACTACTTAAAGGGGCATCTCTCATGGATTCAGCAGGCATCTGGCCAGCTGCTGGGGAAGATCCACAGGGTGTCCCCAACCCTGGAATCTGCTGTTGTCAATGACAGATTTGGAACTGCCTTGTGATGGATTTCGAATACTCCACACTGCTTGATGATTTACCTATTGGTATGTTGTGTGTCTTTGGTATTGTCTGTGTGTTGTATAGTAGCATTTGTTTAACTTGTAACAAAATCTGTCCAGGAAAAAAGAAGAAAAAGTATGCATCAAGCTAGCTAACTCATATAGCTAATTGTTATTAGTAGGGAATACCAAAACTATTCACTCTTGCAATTCTGGCTCCAGAGTCTATAAGGACAGGAAAAGAAATGTGCCTGTAGGGTGACAAAAATTACTGGCAGGATTAAAAGAGCCCTGAGAGAGAGGGACAGAAAGGAAGATGCTTTAATGGTCCATAGCACTAGCCTTCTCTTGTGGTGGCTGAGGAATTAGGTCTGCCTGAATTACGGTTGAAGTGAAAAGGCAGAAATACATGCAGACAGCTTGCTGTTCATGATTTTTCTCTAAGACAGTTTTTTACAGCTGCAGTAAATTTATTTTTAAGAGAGCAGTTTGTTCCTCAAGTACCCCACAAGCCACGGGCAACCCTGAAAGAAAGAACGTCAGGCATCTGAATTCAGCCAGAGCTGGATTTACTGGAAATTGAAGGATAAGTCCCACCAGCGGTGGAATTTGTCTCAACTAATTTTAACAGTTATAAAATCTCACCTAGCCTCAGCTGTCATCTGGGCTCTTGCTATGCAAAAAGAGTAACATCTAATGAGGAACTTACACAGGAGCAATAGTACTGAGCCTAAGATACATGCACCCTTTGACTTTCCCTACAGACTATAGAAAGAAACAAGTCAGTTTAGTTTAGATTAATAGCTTTCATATAACTGAAGTCAGATGAGTTAAACCTCACCTTCAGAGCAAGAGGACTGTGAATTTCTCCTCCCACTCAGGTGAAACTTGAAGCCTGCCACCCTGGGGGACGAATTCAGGAAAAACAGAAAATGCATGGCGGCATTGGTAAGCCTATGACTCTAACATCTCGAGTGTCTGTAATACCTGGCATTATCATCCCCCAGGAGCAGGCACAAGGGCTGCCTGTTTCGTCCAGACACAAAAGAATGGGAGGCTTTAGTGGGATATCTCAGAAATCTCAAGTGCACTTCTGGTGGAAGGATTATTGCCGGTTGTCAAAGTGCTGAATAATAGTGAATGGGCTACTAAAGGTTTTGGTTCTTTTCATGGTAGCCTGTGCAATTGTCAGGGAACACCTAAGGCAAAGCATGGAGATATTTGCAGTTGATGTAGGCGAGCCTTCATAAATGATACTTTTCTATATGACAAATAATTTTGCAGAGTTTAAAGACATTTACTTATTGTTCCTTTCTTAAAAGGTGTGTACTAGGGAAAGAAACTGACTCTTGCTGTTTTAAAATAATTTCCCACACTGAATGGCAAATAAAATGATACATATCCAATAGTTTTCCCTTTCATTGCAGCTTTGGCTTCTATACTCTAGTGGTTTTGTGCATAAAGTGTGGTTTAAATAGATACACATTGTCAAGATTTAGTGAAGCCTGGGAGAGCCTTCCTTGGAAACAGTCCCATATAAGTCTCATCTTCTGGATTCCAGTGATGCTTTTTGCTTGGAATTTATTGCATGTCATTAACTTCATGCTGTATATTGGTGGTCCTGCAGCTTTATTCTTTTCAGCTATGGTGTCAATCTATTCTTGAAAAGCTGTGTACATATGAAAATGCATTGCAATGCAGAGGAATAGAGAAAATTCATCATAATGGATTTCTAAGGAAAAGTAGAGAAGAAATGCACTTCTACCATGCAGTGGGATCAATATTTTGATGAATTTAATGGCAAGTGAGGTTTTCTATAAAGGAAGCTAATCCTAACTCTCTTTACATTTAGGTCTCCAGTATCTTGCAGTGGATATCTGACACTTTTTACACTTATCCAGATTTCCTTGTGGACATATACCCCAAATGTAATGGAGATTACTTCTGCTACCTCTGTATGGAATCTGCTGCTCTGCTTCTTCACACAGGAGATGTGCATCCTTTTCTGCTGTGTTAGGCTTTATCCACATGTACAGTTAGAGAGGTGAAGGTAAAGGATAAATCTGTGCGGAGTGAGAAATCTGTGATTGACAGGGAAGGCATTACTGTATACCTTCACCACTTTGCTGACATCCATAAACATTAAAAATTAATTATGTTAGAGAATTCTTGAATATTAATATTGTCCACATGGGAGTACTCCAATGGCAATTTTTTCACTTAAGTTTGACTGAGGGCTCTGACACTGTCAGATGAATGGAGAAGTGATTTTCTAGATTTCAGTGTCCTTTCAGTCTTCACTGCTTGTTACTTTAGAAATACTCAGCGATATCTATTTGCTTGCATTTCTTCAGGATGAAGGTATTTTTATGCTTCTCACGGAGTGCTACTCAATCTAAAATGATTAGTCTTTGATTTTTTTGCCACTTTTTTTGTCTAATTTTTCTTCTTTCAACTGCTTGTTTAGTCACAGATAGCCATTTGCTTTCCTGGTAAGCCATCTGACCCAGCAGTCCTCTAATTATCCACTGTTGTTGGTTTTCTGTCTTAAGTATTGGTGCTTCAGTGTTTTTATTCCTGGTTAAAAATAAGAATGCCTTTTTATACTCATTCAGGTAACCTCTGCTGCTACAGTATAGCTATTTAATTTGTACTTTTTTCCCTATCCAAAGTTAGACTTCTGTCTTTGCCTTTATTTTTAGTCTACCTGATACTGAGTGAAAATGGAAAACATGCTCCAACCAGTCTGTCTTCGGTCTGTGCATTCAGAATTGGAGTAGGAAGATGACATATATTATACTTAGTATGTTTTTGGATAAAACCATTCACAAATCATTTGCCTTCCAAGATTTATTTTTCTGTATGTACAGACTTAGTTTACAGCAAAATGGAAATCACAGAATCCAAAAAGGCATATTTAAGAAATTAGCTTTTTGTGTGCACTTCAACGGACACCTAAACAAGGGATAGTTATTTTTGTGCATCATCAGGCTTTAGCACTGATGGATTGTTTAAGACTCTCACAGAGGCCAAAGAAAAACAAGGCAGTGATTCTGGCAATTTTAAATACTGCTATTTCTGATGGGCCGGGTGTCAGTGGAAGTGCAGCCAGGCGCACCAGCCAAGGAGCGCTTCCTTTCAGCTGAAGTGCAGAGAAGTGTGAAATGAAGGGGGACCTTCCTTGCTCTCTTAAAATTCTGAGATGGATTTTAGCGTTTTTTGAAAAATGCAGTCCTGACAGCTGTGGAAACATGATGTTCCGACTCTCTCCTCAAGAGGGGAGATTTATAGAAGAGCTCCCTGCATTCATGAGCATCAGCTCAGAAGGGTAGCTCATTCTTCAGACATGTTTGCTGCAAGATCTCTTCTGAGACATCTCCTGAAGGTTGCCATTACTATCCGCGGTGTTGAGAGGTGTACATTTGACAGGAAGTGGACTGGATCTGCTGACTCCCTGAAGAGCCTTCAGGATGACAGCAACTTCATGTTAGTTAGTTCTACCTCAGCTTCACCAAAAAGAAGACTTGTTAAAATCATGGCAATGGTTCTAGTAGAAGATCTTCAAAATGTATAAACATTTTTTTAAATCTAAAATTATTATTTTTAAAATGTATGCCTGCAAATGGGTAGTATATAGAAGGGTTGTTCATATGCTGAAGCAGACGCCAAATCCTGGTGGCCTGTAGGTTTCCCCAGTGGTCTCCTGAAGTTGCCAGGCCCAGCTCAGACACCCCTTTGGTCACTGTGGGCAGTGACACAGGACCTTTGCCATAACCCATGAGATAATGAAGGCTTTCTGGGATGTAGCCAGCATTGTGGCTTGAGGATGTAATACCTCACAGGGAGGCCCAAAGTGGGGTGGGTGTTCACGACAGCAAAACCTGGCCCCTTAGCTCTGTGCTGTGCAGCACATGAAGATTAGGGACTATGCTGGAAGCTTCTATGTGGCATGCTACCAGTAGTGATAGCAGATATTCCACATAAACACATTGTAGCAACCCCAGGAGAAGAGCTTTGTGTTTGACACAGGTGTAATAGCCTTGAGGGCTGAGCTGGGGTGCTGGCAGAGTGCAGAGGGGAGCATGCACCAGCACGCGGCCTGCTGCCCGCAGCCCCGCAGCTGCCAAGGATCGCAGTGCTGCCATGACGTAAAGCCTCGTGCGCCGAGTACACACTGTGCAGCCAGGCGCCTTGTTTGTCTGTGAACGGGGCTGCGTAGGTATGTGGGGAAGTTTGCACATTTTAACAGGTTCACCGTTTAAATTTAGCACCGAAAGTTAGAATCTGTTAGAGCCCGACGTCCTCACTGACAGACAGGGCTTGCTTCAGTTTTGAAATGGAGGGAGAGAGATGGAGACGCGTGCAGTGTGATGTAGCAAATTTACCCTGTGAGATAAGGCTCAGTACATTTTGCCTTTTTGACAGATTCTGTTCTAACAAGGCCAAACAGCAGCTCTGCTTCTCCTGCCACAGAGGCAGGCTTGCCACTCACTTAACCCTTAGAAAGCCAGCTGGCTCCCAGGAAAACAACAATACCCCTTTCCAAACCACATTCAACTCTGTGAACGTGATAATTTAATTCAGAGCAAAGCAATTAGTCTGCATAAAGAGCTTAGAATATACCAAATTGCTTTTTTGTCCTAAAAAAAAACCCAACTAACAGCTACTTCTAGCTAATTAAACACAGAAGAACATCTTACACAGCTTTTTGACTGAACTCTTAATTCAGCCCAATCAACCCAGATTTTCACAATCTAGAGATAGAGTAAGAGAAGCAGTAAGTAGATCAGTGTTTTTGGCTAAGATATTCAGACTGCTGTAGCGGTTTTCTTTTTTTTTTAAGTTACAGCATGCTGAAGACAATGAGCCATCTAAACGCTGGTTGTGATTCCAACAGATGCCTTATTTTCAAGAAAATTGAAAATTCTGTTATAAAGTGATACTTTCTCAGACCTAACTTGACATTCTACCTGAATTGGTTAATAAAAAAGATTCATTATTTGGTTAAAAAAACGAGACGCTCTTCCCCCCCCACCAGCATCAAGCTGTACTGGTAGGCAGAGGAGCAGCCTGGCACATAGTAGTCAGCGCAAAAAACTAAAACACCTGCTCGCAGTCATACCACAATATTTATTTCAGAACCAGTTATCTATTATTTCAGTTAAAGTATGCACTCCTACAGACCTGGGGATAGATTAAAATATTTCCCTGTTATGACTATTCAGCCCACATCCTTTCCAATAATGCCAAATAGTGGCAGGGTAGCAGAAACCTCTGAGTGGGCAGGACAGATGACAACGTTATCCCATGTTTTTGTTGCAAAGGATGGATTTTCTTTGTCACAGGCAGTGCACTTGCTTCATGGCTGGGGACAGTGGCAGAATTTTTTAATTAACATTCAAATCTATTATTTATGAGTGTATTCCCTGATGTCCAAGTCCAAGGGCAAGCACTGCTGTGCTTGACTCAGTCTCTCTGGAGAGCATTTGAAAGGATCTGCACATGCAGAGAGCCACATCTTTCTGATTGACCACTCTTGCCTGTCTGGCAGGGACAAACATTTAGGGGCTTCTGAGTTTGGTGATACAACTATTTTAAATGTTTTTGCTCCAAGCATCCCCTTCTTTGTAAGGAGAACTCACCACTCTGCGCTGACCCTGATTATCCCAAATTTGCAGATATTCACAAAAGACCTCGTTGTTAAGGCAGGCCCCTCTGACACTATGTGAGCTTCTGAGCAGCTGCTGAAGCAGTGCATCTCATGTAGGGAGACAGGCACATTCAGTGCGAAAGCCATTCTGGAGTAGTTAACCTTTGTCCAAGGCAGACCAGCCACCAGCGTCTGTACTGCTGACTCCAGGGTGCAGATGTGGCTTGAGGGTCTATTGATACAATCAGCCAGAGCACAAATGAGTCTGCACAGATTTTCTCCTACATCATCAGGAGAAAACAATTACATCTCTTTGTATCTTAAACTTTTATCCCGAAGGAGTATGCAAATTGGACATTAAGCATTCTAGATGATCTATGTTTTCAGTAGACAGAAGATTTTTAAAAAGGTATTTTGTTAAGCAAAATACAATGCCATGGAGTTCATATTTAAAAACTGTCTCTGTAATTTGGTTGAATTTCTGTTCTCATTTCTACAGCTGGGGAGGAATAACTGCATGCACCAGTACAGGTTAGGGGCTGACCTGCTGGAAAGGAGCTCTGCAGAGAAAGACCTGGGTGTCCTGGTGGACGACAGGTTGCCATGAGCCAGCAGTGTGCCCTGGTGGCCAAGAAGGCCAGTGGTGTCCTGGGGTGCGTTAACAAGAACATGGCCAGCAGGTCAAGGGAGATGTTCTTCCCCCATACTCTGCTCTGGTGAGGCCACATCTGGAGGACTGTGTCCAGTTCTGGGCTTCTCAGCTCAAGAAAGACAAAGAATTTTAGGGAGAGTCAAACAAAGGGCCCCAAAGGTGATGGGGGTCTGGAGCATCTCCCTTATGAGGAAAGGCTGAGAGACCTGCGGTTGTTCAGCCTGGAGAAGAGAAGACTTAGAGGGGATCTTATCAATGCTTGTAAATATCTAGTGGGCGAGAGTCAAGTGGATGGGGACAGGCTCTTTTTGGTGGTGCTCAGCAACAAAAAAAGGGGCAATGGGCACAAACGGAACATAGGAAGTTCCGTACAAACATGAGGAAAAACTTATTTACTTCGAGGGTGATGACAGAGCACTGGAACAAGCTGCCCAGAGAGGTTGTGAAGTCTCCTTTGGAGATATTCAAAACCCTCCTGGATGTTTTTCTGTGTAACCTACTGTAGCGAACCTGCTTTAGCAGTGGGGTTGGACTTGATGACCTCCAGAGGTTCCTTCCCACCCCTATGATTCTGTAATTCTGTGTGATTCTGTTTGCTACAGTAGGTGGATTGTTGATCTCTACACATTTGAGATATTATTCTAGTGTTTTACTATTACTTAAGAACTGAATGAAATTGGTAACATTCTGGCTTTTAGTCACAAAAGTCAAAAACATTAAATCATTCTGTGTGAGACTAACATTTTTTTAACAATGAATGCAACTGCTGTATAATACCGAACTATGGAAATGGTACAGTAGTTTCCTACAGCCAAAGGGAAGGTCAAAGGGCTCATGAAAGTACTACTCAACTCATGCTACTGAATATCTTACTCTTCGAGCAGTGCCATTAAATTGAAATGTAAACATAAAAAGGGAGGGTATTGTTTGACATGAATAAGCTAGAATAGTTAAATATTAACCTATTTTTTGGTAGGAAATGTGATGCTTTCTCCTCAGCCTTAAGAATTAGATGTATTGTTTTCACTAAGCAGTTATTTTGCACAGTCCTCGAGCAGATAGCACAATCAGCACGCTGCCGTTTGTTTTGTAGACAAACTGACTGGTACTGGTTGATTCCAAGTAAATGAATGTTGGCATTCAAGGTCATTTGGAATCTTTCTGCTCAAATTTCAGACTTTTCAAAAAAGAATTGCAGTTTTTGTAGGTGTTACATGTTACTTGGGTGACCAAATACATAGGCCGTCTTGAAGCAACTTCTGAAAAAGATAGGGGAGCTTCATCCTTCAGCTGTGTTCTTTCTTCAAAATTTGCAACCAAACTCAGTACCTTACTCAACCTATAACGGTCGTTTTTTTAAACCAATTTATGAATAACAGTTCAAGATCTTCTGGAATCTTTCCAAGTTCTCATTTGGGATAATTTTTTTGTGGTTGGGCATGGTGTCTTGCACAGTCATAGGCCTGTTTCCTTCACACAAATTAACCTCAGAATTTTGTTTTTAAAACATAAAAGCTATCAAAGAAAAGAACAGATGTTCACAAACCTTGTTTGAACACTTTTTCCAAGTTACAGAAGCAGTTGTAGTTATTCTATCAATAATCAACGGAAGTGTAACTCCTGGATTCACATAATGATTGTACATACTTGATTTTGACTGCTAGATTAATAACCACTGTTTTGCTGTTCATGTGCTTTCTATTGTGTTGAATGATAAACTCTACCTATCATCTTAAGATAAACTCACTTTTCTCAAAGCAGCTATCAATTCTGTTGCCCTATAGGTAATAAAGACTGCTGAAGAGAAGTACAGAGGGAAGAGATGTAAGTAATTATGGAGATAAGAAATAAATGTTCAAAGAAGTAACATTAGTAATTCAAAAAGGCTGTTGTTCCACATCCAAATAGCTGATACAGAATTCTTTCCTTAGGGTAAATTGCTCTATTTGGAATCACTCTTGCTGATTAATTGTCTTACAAATTCTTAATTCAGGAAATAGGGTTTGTTCTTTTCTAGTGACTGTCTCTCTGATCAGCTTTAGTGACTCTGAAATTGAAGGAATCAGAGACTGTTTACACTTGCATTCAGCTATGAGGCACTGACTTATCCTGCATAGAAAGATCTTCAAAATTCAGCTCAGCTCAGAGGTTTCAGCTGCATGTAAAATGCAGTATTCAGAGTTAGTCTGCCCAGAGGCCAGGATGTAGCTTTATTCTTCAAATGTTTTTGAAATCAAATACTTTCAAATGTCAAAGCTTCTTAGGTAAAAATGTGAAAATGCTTGCAATTATTCCTGTCCAGAGTCACCTGCACCTAAAATGTTAGGACTTTTGTTAACTGAAAAAGTTTTTCCTTTTTTTTTTCTTTCTTTCTTTCTTTTTCTTTTCTTTTCTTTTTTTTTTTTCACTCCGAGAGTTCAATTACTTTCAATACCAGCTAAGATGTGATGTGAAGATGAGGCAGAAATATTTCTTGTGATGAACTGTTAAACTATGAACAGGAATCAATCCACCACATCTGAATCTGGCTTCTCTTGTCTTGTATGTAGAAAAGTTTGTACTGTGGCTCTCCTGTGGTAAATTGCCTTGTGCTGCGTAGGTATCTTTCACACCTTCTGTCCTTCACATCAGTCCCGCATAACAGTTGTAACGGTTCAATCTGGTAATATTTAGGTAATACTAAATCCAGAATAAGTCTTGACAATTGGTGCTAATATTTAATTTAACAAGACTGATTGTCAAAAATTTGTACATAGCAAGAGATTGTTGTTGCTGCCTTCAAGGTATTTAATGATTATGGTCATAAGCAAATGGGAGATGACTAGTGGGTAGATACTTTTAGAGATTCTGTCCCCTCGATATTAACTGAAGCAGATTAGAAACTTGCATTAATCAGACAAGTCTGAGGTAATCAAATCTGGACAAATTTTCAGAAAACTTGTTTAAAATAAATACATTTAATTAAGAAAAACTTACAGAGAATGAAATTCTGTCATCTTTGTTCACTGATTGCCTTTTACAGTCCTGAAGACAGTGGTATTCTTATTTAAATATAGTGCTCCCTAGTCTCATAATTGTTGCCTGTTTGCTAAGTTCAAGTCTGTGTCTAGAGAGGATGTAGATTTTGAAAGTGTTGCATCCTTGGTGTCACTAATGTTTTACACATAGGGAAAATTGTTAAATCCATGAACTAAGGCCTTACCAATGAAATAAAGTACATATGAGGAATACTTCAAAAGCCTTTGATGATTTTATTAACAAATACATTTTGTTTGAAATGTTATGGTGTAAGCTTAAACTCAAAAATAATAAAGTGAAATATATGCCTTTGCAGATACAGTAATAAGAAAAAAACTATTTTAAAAGCACCCAAAAAGCCTCAGCAAGTTGTTACATTCTCTGTGCTTTCATTATTCTTTCAAACAGTGCTTATTCTCTTTCAGCTTCTGATTTCACCTCTGTCCCACTTAAGAATCTATTATTAATTTCTTTAAAGCATGCAAAAAATATGACTTCCAAGAACAGCCGCATAGCCACAGAGCTACAGAACTCACTGCAAGAATACCGATGAATAAAACATCGCTTAACACTGTAATTGCAGTTTAAGGCTATATCCTCAGCTGGTGGAAATGGGCATACACTGACTACAGCAAAACCCAGAAGCACCAGTCGCCTGCCTGGTTCCAAGCTCCAAGTTATGGTGAGTTGCTTTGTCACCTACGGTCCCTCCATAAAACGCAGTATTGTATAGTTCAAGAATATTTCATTATAATTCCTGCATATCTCTAGGGAAGTTGCATTTTCAAAGGCAATGTGTTGATTTTTAGTCCAATGTATACATTGGAGAGTATATATTTCTTAACAGTTACAGGGTCAAATTCCCACATTACATGAAAAAAAATCACAAAAGTGCATATACATACGTATGCATACATGCAGAAGGAAGCTGCATTGCTACCTGTAGCATGGCCAGCTGCAAATATATGCCACACTGCCATTTACTGCTATAGACATGGGCCCATGCGGGGGTACAGAGTGCATATACATGAATGTAAACTTTATCCCCTGGTTCGAGAGACTCCACTGAGGGAAGGCTTCCTGTTTGGGAAAGCAGTATGGCCAGGGACAGTCTGGAAACTGAGTTTTCTTTCAGGCACCTGTATGTGGGCCTGGGCCTGCCCCACTGAAGTCCCTGTAAGAGAATCAAAGATTTATCACAAAAAAGACTAAATATGTTACATCAAATGGATAACTAAGATAGTATATCAACTTCATGGACTTTTTCCTATTTCCAGCCATGTGAATCTGGTAGAAACAACACCATATTTCCCATTATCTTCTATAGCTTTTATAGGCCAAGCTTAGCACAACAAACTCACTGAAAGGCATTAATTCGGGAAGTAAAGCTCTCAATTCCAGATCCTAGAAATAGCTCTCAGTGACATTTCTTCAGCAGGTGAAAAGTTATATTTTTAACTGCGAGCATGGTCTCTGTGCAGGTTGGTTTGATCAGCGTCTCAGGAAGTAAAAATCCAAAATGGCCAGTGTCACGCAGCTCAAACGCGAACGCGTAGGGGATGCCGTTTTTGTAGGCCCAGTCCATAGAGCTGCCAGAACTCACATCTGAAAGAGAGAATTCAGCAAATATTAAAAAGAAAAAGAAAAGTTCAACGTGGGTCGTGTTGAAAGCACTGGAAAGTTACTGTGGCATTTTATCTATAGCACACAGCGAATACACCTGCAACTCTCTGACTCTGAACACCCTTCAGAGAGTGGCATGGATGCCCAGAACCTTCTGAAAGGTGCTCAGCCCAATAGAGGATTAGACCCTTGATTTTTATAGGAAAAAATAATAACTGGCTTCTCTGTGTAAAAAAAAAAAAATAAAAGCAAACTTTTAGTCTATAGGCCCAAACTGTTCTTATCCCCGAGTGAGTGCATTCTGAAGCTTCGCTTCCACAAAGAACTCCCTGCTGGACCCTTGCTCTGCATGCTCCTAGGTTTAACCTGTTGGGTTTTTTTTAGGCAATTCCTTTGCAAAGAGAAGGGAGAAAGGTGATAAAATAAACGACATTTTCCTTTTCAAAGTGCTTTTAAAATTTCTCTTCATTTCTATCTCATTGTCTCATGATTCCACTACAGCATGAGGGCATTTGTATAGGTGGTGTCTAATATTAACAAACCTTCCAGAGGAAGTGTGTTTCTTACGCTTTTGGTTATCGCCATATGTTGATTACCCAAGACACTTATATTTATATAAAGATCCATCTCCCATGCGGCCTGCTTTCTTCTGTGCAGTTCTAGCATTAATTCACACTGCTCTTTCTTCGATGCAGTGAATGACTGCTCTGTAATGAGCACGAGATGATGACTGTGCTGCGAGATGAAGGCCCACGATAAAGCGTGATACGTAGAGTTCCCACCAAAACACAGCAACAGCAAGGGAGATGCAGGAGATTGCTTGGGAAAGATCTTGCTATTTACTTAAGCTTCCCACTTTTTCAGTCCTATACTTAAGAAGAGAATGCAGGCCTCATAGTTTTAGTAAAGGGAATGATGTTTCATTGAAACCTGTTGAATTTCATTTCCTTTTCCCTGTCTGCATGGACAGCTTGTCTGACAAATGTCGTTACATATTTAAAGGACGTATTTTAGAGACATTTTGTTTATGTGGGAAAATTCATTTGAAGTCACCCTCTGAAAAAAAATATTCACATAAAGATACTATTGCTGCCAGTTATCATCATTTAAACACTGAGAAATTTGAAACCTAGGTCTTAGGTTTTAGAATGAGCTCTGAATAACTGTATCTGTCACAAGTGCACAGAGGGAGAGACAAAGTAATGGTGAAAAATGAAAACTACTTTGAATTATCTTCTCCCAAATATTTCATAACTTGGTAGTGCATTTACAATATCTGTCTTTTATAAAAAAAAAACTATGTTTTTATATTTTCTGAATGCATTAGTCGCTGGATTTCCCCTCTCAAATGCATTGCATTTTAATCTCTTTTATTGCATCAATTGGCCTAATCTTACTGCAATCAACCGACTGAGTCAGTTACAAAACTTCTTCTTTCACCTTCCTCACCATCCACAACAGGAGCAAAGTTCGTTTAAACAGTATTTGCTTCTTTTGTTATAACAAAGGTAGTCTCCTTCTTATTATAGATAGTCATAAACTGGTGTCAGAGGGAAACTCACACAAAGTGCTAGATGCAGGACCGTATCTGTATCTTACACCATAGGCAGACTGAAGAGCATTAACAGCATTATAGGCTGCAGATTCCTGTGTGGGGGAGAAAAAACAAATGCATAAATTACATTCTGAATTAAATACTGCACCGAGGTTGGAACCTGAGCTATGCATCGCTGCCTGCTGGTGCAATGCCCTGTTCCATAAGTCCACAGGAGCTAATGTAAAATGATTTTAAGCGAGAAATGCATTATTTATTTTTATTGATGGCAACTCCCTCATGCTAAGAGCTTGATTCAGTATTTTCATGGCATAAAAAAGCTCACTGCATTGTGCATGATCAGCCATTAAATAGTTGTAATTATAGGTGTATGTATACCGATTCAGTGACACAACAAATGTAGGTAACATGTGAGATGGTGAGGTAAAAAAAAAAAAATCTTTTTCAGGCAGTATAAAAGCTGTGCAAACATTTTTCTGCCAACACCTGCAGATATTTTTCCAAGTTTACTAAACCTCATTTCTGCTGGGTGGGGAAAGCAACATTCCACAGTGGTTCAGTGAGCAGAGTGAGAAGACGCAGATTCTACTCCTGAATCTCTGATGGTCTGGGGAGTGTTCATTGCTGGACTAACTTCCTCTGCAACCAGATGACATAGGCCTGGAGATCTATTTCCACTATTGCAGAAACGTAAATTCAGTACTGTATGAGGAAAATGAGCACCTAAATTTCAAGAGCCAAATTTCATATGGATGTTTAGGAGGTTCATGGCATCCTGTGAAACTGAGTGCAGAAGGCCTGGCCTGTGGCAAATTCTGAGGGTCACACATGAACACCGCTTGCAAACAAAGATGCACATATTTGGAAGGAAAAGGAATATTATGATCCCGAAGGAAAGGATCCTGGAGAATGTAGAGTGTAGGCCAGGAATACCTACAAAACACAGAGCAATCTTCCTGTAAAGAACACAACTGTAGCAAGAGACTGCTGAACTTTGAACTTCTATTGGAAACTGCGGTGGTTGTTTAAACAGTTTTATTTCCTGAAGAGCTGTAGGATTCAGTTTATGTAAGTCTTGATGAACTCGGTCCTTGCGCTGCTATTCACAGACACTGGATGAGTGCACTGGGAAGGATCACTCTGTACCTGCCTTTCCATTTATCCACCTTCCCTGAACGTCCAGTCCTTTGCAGTTGTCACGAGCCAGGATTCTGGCCTGATCTTTGGTTTGACCTGTACAGACATTCCTGTTGTGGATCTTTGTCCACTCTAGTAGACAAGCTAGAGAAAACTGCTTTAAAATGTCTTTCCGGAAAAAAAAACAACAACAATCCACATTTATTTTCCCTTATTGGTGAGCAAGTAGGGCTTGGAACAGTTAATTTTACAATGAGAACTGCTCTTATCAAATGGAAGAGCAATTTTTTACCCCATTACAAAACTCTGCTAGGCATAACTGGATTTGTTCTGTTCGTTTCTTAGTGCAGAGCTTTGTGCCAGAGACTCTGGCCTGGTACTTTCATCTCACCCCTTATCTCTCTCTTACCCACTCCACGAGAAGCTGCGTGCAGGCAGGAGCTGAACTCAGTGCAGGGCTAGAATGTGGCAACCAATTCGTGCAGAAGGGCAACTTCTGACTCATGTGTACCAAGCATGAGGAGGTGGTGGGAGGCCTGAGGCAGAGGGAAGGGCTGTCCTTGGGACCATTCCCTTCTTACACATGCAGATGTCTCAGCTTTTGTGAGTCAGGGCACACGCATGACCCTGATGGGCCAAGAGGTCAGACCCTGCTAGGCCGCAGTGGTGGCAGTGGTCCCAGTAAATGTGTTGTGAAAAGGAGAACGCAGCCATGAAGGAGAATGCTCCCTGCATGAGTTACACATTGTGCAGCAATGACAGAAAAGAGGCAAGCCCTGTTGAAATCATTCTGAAGAAATACTTTGGCAATTCCCATTTTAAAACAGCACAACAGCATTGAGCTCTGCACAGGGCCAGCAACTGCCCGAAGGTCAGCCCGGAAGGTACGCAAGTACATGCCTGGCACGTAGGCAGGTGTCCTTGTGCTGCTCTTAGACACAAGGGCTGCTGCTCATGGCCACTGCTGGGGTTACATACCCAAAATTGGGTTCTGACCTGTGTCATGCCATGCAGATAGTACTGTGAATAAATCCAAGCAACCAGCCTTTGAACACCCGCAAAGAGAAAGCTCCACATAGAACTGTCAGATTTTTACAAGGAGATACACAAACTCAGGTGTGTCATGTAAGCTTGCTGTAAACACTGCAGCACATGACTGTACAGGAAAAAAAGGAGTGAACAGTAGGTGAAATTTAAAACTCTCTAGGTAGATAAATGTTTCTGATGGCTTTTTTTTTTCCCCCAATCTTAAAATACGCTTTACATTTTAAGCATCTTAAAAGAACAGATTTCAGGAGAGTATTAATAAGAGACTTGTGCCTAAATTAGAACAGAGTATGCATGTTGTGATCAGTACACAGCTCTCCAGTTTCAAAGCAGCTCTGAATAATTGAACACTTTAATCAAAACGGTAACTGACAGGTCTCCAGAATGATACGACCCAGACAGAAACATCCTTTCTTTTGCTTGGTATTAATTGTGTCCCCCTGTTAACATCAAATGCTCTATCTGTTGTGCATGTGGAGTCCTCTGAACAGAGTCCATGTAGATCAGCAAAGCTTGTTCTATCAGCAGCAGGAAACAGGGACTGCGACTTTCCAGCTCACTGTAATTCTACAGGAGAGCTGGAGAATCTGAAATATCAGCCTCAGTCACCATTTGAGACACTTCAAATATTAAAGATTATTCAAAGGAGCCACCAGCTGATGGAGCCTTTGGCTGTCTGCAAATGTTAAAACTTATAAATAAATAAGCAACAGTATTCCATTCATTTTCACTCTAACACCCACACTGAACTTTCTAAATAACAGGAAATTACTTCAGTTTCTAATTCCAACTTTCCTGTTCTTTTAGCTCCATTGTAATAAGAAGAACGATGGATTCCAAATACTGGCAGAGTATTTAGAATTGGGATTTGACTTCCATTTGTCCAGAGCTGTTCTGTAAAAAACTTGAGATCTCCACACCCTGAATGAATTTCCTGACACTGTGTCTGCTATTGTCTTACATTAGTCTGGGTGTTGTTGGTACCCAGCAATCATCTTGCAGAGGAGATGCTGATTCTTCCTAACACCACATCTTTACATTTTGCTGTCTTGTCCATTCTAAAAAAAGGATGTTTGCACCTGCGAGTGTTCAAAGAAATGAGATTCTGATCTTTAACATTCCCGGTCTACTTTTTTTTGTGTAGGTAATAGTTACCAGTTCATTTGGGAAGCTCTTCTTTCCCTTTGCTACTCCCAAAAAGACGGTGGACAAGGTAGAATAAAAACAAGGTTCATGGATTTATTCGCAGTCAGTGCAGTGTTTGGTTGCCAGTCCCCACAAGTTTCATATTTTTAGCTCCTCTGACTGCATAGCTAACTTCTAATTTGCTCTGTTTCCCAAGAATGACATCAGACAGGAGAAATTTTGGTAGCTCATGAAATTAAGTGTCTTAACAGAAATAAACCAACAAAGAGTTCAGTTTGTGCGGTGCTTGCTGCTCAGCCTCCTCCAAGGGCAGCTGAGTGAAACTTCTGTGAATCTCCAGGGACTAACACATCATTTATTCTGCACAAGATAAATCTAAGATGCAGTTAAGCTCCTTTTGGAGTAAACAAGCTTAAACTAGTAAGCTAAATGTCACCATAACTTTCAAGACCAAAATAAGAGGTGTATGGACAATGTAATTTTACCAAGAATTGAGGGCAAAAGAAAGAGGCTTGCTACAAATTGCTGCAATGTGTCTGTGAGCAGGAGCAAACAGCAAGTGAAGGTTGAGCAACATCTCCCTAGGAGAATGGGTTAAAAGGGGGGGGTTGTATGTACAGGAGGCTGGCTAAAAACAGACTTCAAACTGCAAGCAGGGGAAATAGCTCTCCTGCATTTGAATGAGCACGGAATACATGAAATGTATGTATTTGTAAATCAATAGGCTTGCATCAAACCCCATACTATTAATCTGTTCTCCTAATAGACAAAAGCTCCAGAGCACCTGGTGTTAATTGACTGCATGTCTTAAAGTGCTAAAAGCACTATGCCTGAGCAGATTGATACATAAAGCAAAAGAAGCTTTATTTTTAGTGAAATCTATCAGATTTCTCTTCTAATGGATAAATGTAAACCATTTCAATTTTATTTTGATCATAAAATTGAAGACGATTTTTGTGCCTCAAGGGTTCTGAGCATGAAGGGATAGAATTTCAGCTAGATGCCCAAGGACTTGACTACATAATTCCTATTACTATTAATTAAATAAAATGAAAGAAGATGATAATGACTCTAATTAAAACCCAGGGATTTATCCTATCAGGTGATTTTCAGGGACTGATGGATGGAAGGCACTATACCAGTTTAATCAAATTACTGCTGACTCACTTCAGGGGAAGGTTATATAATCAGAAATGAGACTGCAAGCAGATCCATATTGCTCTGTATTAAATAAGTGAAAAGCATGGAAGAAACAAATTTCCTCTCAAAACTAAATTGTACCAAAAAATGTTACGTAGGGAACTATATTCTCCCCGCTGCCAATGTACTTACCACACAGCTGAAGTTTGGGATAGTTTCATATTTGTAAGAGTAAGGGTACAGCAGCATCTGTGCATATGCGTGGAAGGACAAATAGGCTTTTATTTGTTTCCGATGTTTGCGGAGAAAATGAGCAACGGCCTTTACCTCAGGCTCAGACTCAGGGAAGGGACCACAGTAGGTGTCATCGCATGGGTGAAGGGAAGCGCCTTCATCTAGAATGGAATGAGAAAGCTGATGGTGAGCAGTCTGAGAATTTCTAAGGGTCAGCCTGCGTGAGCCCATGTACAAAAGCATGCAAAGCAACCAACAAATGGCTTTTGTGTGACTGGTGGGCATGCGCGAGTGGAACCTCAGTACAGCAATCTGTTCATCCAGTAGACACACCAAGTGGCCAAGTGGCCAGCTACACGCAGTTCTCCCCAGAGGATGTATTTTTAACCCAACAGAAAAAGGAGAGCCTGACTTCATTGTATTTTCTTCACTGGCTTTCCATATGAGGGGCATACTTCATTATAGCATTTCAGCATGGAGGTTTCATTAAAACCAGTTTATCGGCTTATTTGAAATCAAAGAGCTATACCTCTTTCACTAGTCACTGCCAGGACAAATCTGGCATTTAAGAGTAGTTTAACTTACTAGCTTATTCAGTGATAGTTGCAATGGTAGGTAGCTAATCTCAACACACATTACCTTAGGGACTGGTTTGAAATGTGAGAAATTCCCTGAATACTGCCTATTTTTACTCTTACAAACCTTATGGGAAAAAAACGATGTGCTGCATGGGATGATTGCTCAGTTAGCTAAAATAGAAATCATGTCAGCTTGCACAGGGCTTATTTTTCTTTCAAAAAGGGGGAGGAGTTCAATTGTGAGGATTTCTTTCACCTCATCATCCTGCTCAGGTGGCAGTAAGCTACAGAAGCGAAGCCTCCGTGTAATATCCCATGAGGTAGTGAAAGATGAAACTCAGAAAAGGAGACGTGGCAGTGGCTCCTTTATCATCTAACAATTCTGGTTTGCTTACAGCTTAGGGCTGAGGCCTAAAAGAACAATATTTATGCAAATCCACACTGCTCTTTTATCCACTGTGATTTCAAAATGCCATGTTTTACTTTGACCTGCAGAATAATAATAGTTTGTTTGTGACATTCCCTTGTGCCACCGGGGACTTACAAAAGCAGTGTTTTATTCACTTTCCTTTGTATAGTAAGTACGGCCATCTTCAAATAGTAAGAAAAGAGCAGTGTGTGAGAATGCATAATAAAATGAAATGGAACAGGGTTATGCAATCATCCTAATGCCAAAAAAAAATTAAAAAGTGAAAGTATTTCATGCTGCAGCTTCATTTGTAATAGGAAAAATGAGGCTATCATTCAATGGCCACAGGTGGGGATATCAAAAGGTATTAGTGCTTAGATAGCAGTGGATATAGAAGGTTATATTGAGGGCAGATGGTGTCCTCCCTGCAGAACAGATGGCCACCAAGTCATCCAAATCCCAAGAGCACCCTGCCTTGATGTCTTGTCAGATAATATAGCTAAAGGAAAGCTATTTAACAGAACCTCCAGAGCCATTGCGTTTTTTCAATGGATGCTTCACCTCCCGTAGCAGTGTTGTATGCCGAACCATGAAAATGAGCCTCCTTGTTAATAAACAGCATAATCCTACAAGCTAACTGTAAAATGACCCAGTGGTAAAATATGACTCAGTTTAGTGACTTTTAGTGAAGAAAAGATTCTCTAAACTGCTCAGCCTACCATCATGAGCCACTTGCAATCCCAGCCATAGTTAATGCTTTTCCTTGAGTGAAGCTGGCTGGTGGTAAAGAGACTGAGTTTCCATGGTGCCCATGGACAGTATAAGGATATCCTCAGTTTTCATAGTGCAAGTTCTTTTACAGTAACACAAGGAGGAAAGAAGAAAAAGATACAGTATGTATCAACTCCTGTGAAATTTCAGAGTTATAGTCATGAGAGGAAAACAGAATTTCATAAAATGTCACCATGCTGCCTTATTTTTGTACCTGGGGGAGGGCAAGTATCCTGGGACATCCCTCATAAGTTCAAAAATACAAAGGAAATGTGTGCAGAGACTGGTAAAATAAAGTTTGCTTGTGTACAGAAACAAGACTGGGAGTATAGATGACTGAAGCATGATTCTCAAGCTTCCTTGCAGCCACTTCTGCATCCCCACTTCTCCTGTGGGGTACTGTCCTCAGTGAGCAATGGGGTGCACTGGAAATTGGGATGCACTGGAAATTTTTACTCCCACTGCTTCTCTTGAGAGCTTTGGATGCAAACCCCTTCATTGGATTTCCCCTATAAAATGATTTAGTTCTATGTACCTCATTACTGTCTTTTAAGTTGTGACTTATCTTAAGAACGTTAAACCACTGTGCCAGTTATTGCACATATATATATATGAGGGAGCATCTGTGCCCCAGAGATCTTGCAGTCAGTATCCACCTCGGTCTGTATGCAATTTCTGTGCACTATTTTGGGCACAGGGGGCTGCAGAGTGACATCTATCACAATAAGTGATATAGCCCTTTTCTCAGCCCCCAGAGAATACAGAAGCAATATCATAAAGCTTACATCAAAGCTCTACACTAGAAGGGGAGAGCAGAGGGGATGCTGTGCACTCTTTCCCAAATAGCTCAGTGCAGCAGGCACACGGCAGCTTTGCTGGGGCTGGTTCTGCCACATCACACCTGCCTGGGAGCCCCGCCGCGAAGTTCAAGCCTTGTCTGCAAACACTAAGTGCGTCTGAACTCTATTAAAAGGTTTTTAGAAACATATGCGGGATTAAATTTTAAGTGCATCATGATTATACCAGTCTCAAAGTGTGATATGATCCAGATTCTTCTTTGCCTCATTTAGTGTCAGATTAATGAGAACGCGGGGCTCCGGGTGAGGATCTTCTGAGCATCAGTCAGCCCTGGCCATGAAAGAGCTCTTTATTCTCTAGTGAAATAGAGAATCAGTGGAATTTGGGGTCCAGTGCGGGAAGCAGAGCATGTGCTTAGTGGGATGATGAGCAACCCTGGAAGAATTTTTATTTTTTTAAGTCGGGCTGAGGACCTGTCTTTCATGTGTAGCGCAGGGAAGAAACACAACAAGCATTGGACTGCAGCACAAAATGTGTGTGTATTGTTAGAGTTTCAGCCTAGAAAAAAACCCTTTTTCTTTTATGGAAAAATGAGCAAACATTATCAGAACTGAGCAAAAAGTGTTTGTGTTTTAATATAGTGGGAGCGTTTTAATACAGGGGGGAGTTTTTAATACAGGGGAGAGGGAGGAGCGGAGTCATTTGAACAAAAG
The DNA here is from genome assembly GCA_013396635.1 of Penelope pileata. Taxonomy (NCBI): domain Eukaryota; kingdom Metazoa; phylum Chordata; class Aves; order Galliformes; family Cracidae; genus Penelope; species Penelope pileata. The sequence continues at coordinate 110,181 of WBMW01005926.1, forward strand.
AAAGATTAATTAGGACCAGAAGGAAAATGCATGGTGTGAATATTAATGTCCCACTGATAGGTCACTATAATATGGCTTTGAGGACTTTGCAAGAGAATGTTCATTCTAATTATGCCAGTGGCTGTCTTCTGAATAGTAAACATATCTCCCCAAAATACCTGCAGTTGTGACTTAAGTGCTTAATTAAATAACAGTGATGCAGGACTTTGGTCCGTTTTTACATTATTTTGCAGCATAGAATTGCCTTGAAGATCACGATAGCAGGACGATATTCTGTAGTGGAGAGATTCTCGTTCTAACAATGGTGACTTCCAGTCTGTAACTTCTGTGTCTGTCTCTTCACTGTAAGTGGAGTTAATAGAAATTGGAAGCGTATTCACAGGTCCATATTTATTGAATGAGTTCTTCTCTTCACTCTTATCTCACTTCTAATCACCCCAGGTAGATTATTTACACTTACATTTATCCTTACAATTTTAAAAAATCTACTTGTACAGTCAGGTCGGATCGCACAGTGCTTGCTCTTACTGCAAGCAATCAGAGCACTGCAGAAACACCTGGAGACCTTCAGCGGAAAAGGGATGGGCTGAAGGGAAGACCATTGAGTTAAAAATGTGTAAACAGCTTCAGAGAGGTGAAAGACGTTGCTGAGGATGGGAGAGCAGGTCAGCAGAAGAGCCAGGTGTATAATGCTGTATTTCACAACGAAGGACTATTATGTTCTGCTACAGTAGAACTTGTATGGCTGCTGACTCCTCTGCAGAGTTGCATCACCTTGCTGTAAGTTTTAATAAAATACCCTTTCTCATTCAGTTGATTCATTCCAAATCTTCTGCTAGTATTTCATTACTACTGTGTTCTATATGCAAAATTTAGGTCAGATTTTATGAAAGTACAGAAATTCTAGGAGCTTAAAACTTGATCTCCATGCATTTAAAAGCACATTCTTTCTTCATTAAGTTGCTAACAATAATGGTCTTAAAATATTCTCAGACATTTCTCTACAGGGCCAACAAAGCAAATCTGTTTCCAAAACTAAGGTCATTTCAAGAAGAGAGTAATTAAATAAAACAACATCTAAAATGTTTCCTAAAGCTGTAGTCAGGTAGATGCTGAAGTGGGATGGGTCAGACTCAATGCTGTGCTCTGAACGATTCACATTGCAGAAATACAGAATAGCTGCATGTGCAATTTTTCACTTTTGCCACACTTACCATGAAAACTTTTTTTCTCATGAGATGTCTTTTTCCAAAGTTTAGGACTTTTTTTTTTTAAGATAGAAGAAAGATTCAGGCCTATCTTGAGGTGTTATGGGAAAGCTGCTTCAACTTTGACTATGGAAAAGAAAACACTTAACAGATGTGACCTAACCTACTTACTGTGTTGGATAATTAAATGCAGGGTAATCTGAACTGGTGGACCAAAGTATTTCCAGACTTACCGCACCATTTCACTTTCCAGTTGCGATTAGCATCAACCCCATGACACCGAAACCTGGAGTTCTTCGATCTTGTTTTTCTCCAGAACCGATCCTAACGTAAGTTTTAGAATAGTTAATTAGCAAGATTACTACATTTTGATAGAAATCTATCTGTACGCATGCACACAAAAACTCACCCCTGTTAAACATACTCAGTATTCTATTTTAATTGAATTAATTTACCTCAGTTTTGCATGACACAAAGTGATGGGTGAGATTATACTGAAAGTCACTTTTGAATGATGTAATAAGCATTCGCTCTTCCTGTCTGAACAATTTTTTGAGTAATACTACTGATAGTACTTACATTTGTCCAGCTAAAATGGTATCCATCCACATTAAACACTGGCATGATATAGAAGTACAGCTGAGTTAGCATCCTTTTCATGGCAGGATCAGTCTGGTACGTCTCAAGAGCCTAAAGGAGAAAGGCCAAAGAAAGTAGTTTCCGTACCAAAAATCATTTCCAGGTTAAGTATGGTGCATGGCTAAGATGGTCATGTGGCTTTTGGCAGTATAGAGGCCTGATCCTACTGCACTGCTGTGCAGAGCTGTACTTCAACGGCTGACTGTAAATGTGATTAAGGGTAGCAGGTGCACGTACGTGTAAAAAAGGTGTTCAAAAGACTGTATTCTCTCTGCTTTTCAGTTTCTTTCAATAGCTAAGAAAATACAACTCACATTACATAGAAGCAAGCACATGCAGAGTGTTTCTTGACATAGGAGCTGAAAGTCAGCAGAATGGTTTCTTAGCTGAGGAAACACATTTAGGTCCCATAAGATAATGGAGTGCTATTGTTTCTATCAGGTAATGATTTGGTGAGGTCAGAGCATGTTTAAAAGGATTTAAGGCTCACACTATATAAGCTTTTGTTGTGTTCAGAGTAATTTACTATGTTCAGAATCATCAACACAGGCAGCTTATTCCTTGATGATTTAGAAAACCCTGTAATTTTGGAGAAGCTCAGATATAAAGCTTAGTAGAGGAAGTATTGGTAGGGAAAGTAATTTTTTCAGAAAGCTTGGACTCCACATCCTGTAGCAAAAACTGTCTCTGTTTATAGCTGGGCATCAAGCTTCAAAATTTAAGTCTTGATTCTGTAAGCAAGGAAGCAAGTGCTCCACTGACAGCTGGAAAGCCCAACACATTGCCACTGGGTTCAGAGGGAAAAGTGACGCTTGCTCCTCTCCTCCAGCGGCTGCGATTCCAGCCCTTCTGCTCTGCAGTACTTCTAACCCTCTAGATACAAGAGGTGATGTGTTTGGGGCACAATGGGGAAGGTTTGCTCTGACATAAAGTAAGCTAAAGGCTTTTCAATTGACAAGTGCTAGGGAACGGGGTGAAGTGCATGGTTTCAGTACTTCTGGGCTCCAATCCATGCAGCTGGTTGGATTACTGAAGCTGCCACTGGAGCTGATGGATGACTTCCGTGGAATGTCTGTACAGAATGCCTATACCATTGGACTTACCTGGGGCTGAAATTTATTCACTGAGGAGTGTGAATATTTTTTTTCTTTACTGGAGGTCTAATGAGGCTTCTCAATACTTCTCAGACACGTGAGAGCAGGAGGAGGTGAGCAACGGGGGGTGAAAGCAGCACAACACAAAATGAAAAGAGCTGGCAGCAGCTGGGACGGTACGGCACAGAGAGCATCGTGTCAAGTGGGATGTGATGCTGAGTTAGGGTAGGGTTATCACAAGGGGGAGGGGGAGGACAGCAGGCTTCTGAAGGGAAGCTTGCTGGAGCCATGGGGTCACTGGAAAAAGTGTCTGTGGCCAATGCAGAGGTCACAGGTCTCTGGGCCCCTGTGCCATCAGTTTCTCAGAGATTCTTAGCTGGAATGGTACAGCATTTAAATTCAATTTCCGTGTATTAAGGAAGCCACAGCAAGGCAACAAATACATTTGGATAACAGTATTGGTATTCAGGGAACTGCAGCTATAGTAAAAAACCAATTTTGTCAAAACCAGAAGCATTGGTTACTCAAAAATAATGATTGTGAAAGCAAGGGCTCTGCTTCATTGATGTTCCACGTGCCAAAAAACACATATTGAGGTAACGAGGGCTGCTCTGTGCATTGAGCTAGCCATGCACTTAAGTCTTCACAGGATTAAAAGTCTATAAGGTAAGCATGAATGTTAAATATGTATGACTTTGTTATTGCAGTGAAAATGGAATGAAGGTGTGCTCCAAAAAAGGAATCAGGGGAAACGAACATCTTTATCATGCCTATTTCAGGCAGAAAAAATTTGATTGGGGTGGAAATAAGTCACCACGCATCACTTCCTTGACTTTTAAAGTTTTTTAGCCAATATTAACAAATACAGCTCACCTTGTGTTTTTTAGATAACAGAGTTAATGGGATTGGCATATTTGTTTGTATCTCTATCTATGTATGCCATTCTTTCACTGCAAGTTACATCTGTAATTATGCATTTTGTTGTGCTGGAGTGTTATATACACTGTGTTGTAAACCAGAATGCTAGAAGAATAAACTCTTCAAAACACTTTTTAAAATGATCTCCTTAAAATAACTGCAGATAATTAATTTAAGGCAATGCATTCATTTAAAATCACGTGAATTAACTTTGAAAAATTTTCAGAACCTTTCCAAATCTGCAAAAAGTGACAGAATGAAAATATTTGAATTAATACTTTTTCATGTTTAATAAGTTTTAAATCCCATGAAGGACATCTTTTTCTTGTTAGATAAAAGAATCACCATTTAAAAAACAAAACAAAACAAAACACAGACTGCCAAATGTCAAACACCTTTTCATTTTAAAGCTGCTCTGTATTATTTTAATACCTGCTATCTTTGATGAAATACTACGAGAGACTTTGGTTTGATAGTCCCCAGTAATACTTTTCAAACTTTTATGTCTTAAAATTGATTTAGAACCAAATATATCAATCATTCCATTCTCTTCCTTAAAGCATATGTAGTTTATCTTAATCACTTGGTTGCCCTTTTAGAGTAGCATTTCATTTAAAGTGTAACAGACCCGGTGTGGCTTTCTTTTTCATGGGAAGCAAGAGTATAGGTGGTGTCAACTGTTGTGAGATCACATTCTATATCCTGAAATTATTTTGTCCTTCACAGTACATTTGTATCTGGCAATTTTATTGGATACACATAATAAGGCAACGCAGGCTGTATAATCTTAGTTCCCGTAGCCAGGAGGTCTTTGGCAACGTGCCTCACAGGCACTAAGGTGTGTCACTGCTGGAGCATAGCACACGGCTTGCCATTTGGGACGTGACTCTCAAATCTTCCAAAGAATGATCCTGCGACCCCTCTAACTGTGTTGAAACGTTTTCTCCTCACCAAGGCACAAGCAAAACAACTATAAACCATTAGTGAATTAACTGCATTGTAGTTTGCAGAGAGCTGTCAGAATACAAAGTGATGCTACTTCATAGAGCTTGATTCTGCTTCCCCATCATGCAATCAATAGCAGCTTTGCTGCTGAATGCGCAGAGAGCCGGGCTGGCCCAATAAATGCTGAATAGTGTTATTAGTGAATGAACAGATGATGCAGGAACCCTGCCAACAACGTGCAAGCAATCTGCCTGGGGGATGGGGGAAACGACCAGTGATTAATAGGAGGGGGCTCAATCATCTGGATCAGCAGAGAGTGGTGGTTGTTGATAGACCTGTGCCAGCTTAGGCTGGCTGAGGATCTGGTCCATATGAAATTTAATTTGGGGGATGAAGTAAACAAAAGAGCCAAGGCAATAAAATGCAGGAGTTCAAAATGGATTTAGGATGCGGTTGTGCTTTTAATAAAGTAAGGGGATTTACTCAGAAGGACAAAGCAAGGAGACAGGATTGAGAAAAAAGCTCTGAAACTGCATGTGAGCTTAATAACTATTTGCTGTCCCATAATTAACTGTTATTAAATTTAAGGTAACAATCAGCTTATGTTATTTCTGGTTTTGAATGTAACATTCACACTGAATTAACCTGTTACTATTTTAGCACAGAGAATTGGCTCTATTGCTGTTCTACCAGAAATCGTATAAAACTGCTTCTGATAAATCAGGATTAACTCTTCTACCTATTTAGGAAGACATCAGTTGAAACATCCTTCCGATGGTAACATACCATGTTTCACTATTCTTGGTATTTCTTACATCTTAGCAGGGTGATACCATTCAGGCCCTCATGGCCACTTTATCTCTTTGGCAAGTCAGTAGTTTCCTCCATTCCTGTAGTTGGAAGCAGTACACCTTCTTATCTCTATTTTCCTTTTTACTACTAGTGCCCTGCTTTGGCACTCAGATCACAGGCAGAGTGGTAAGCCTGTTACTAAGGAGAAGACACAGATGAGTATCTAGAACCAAACATCTAAAAACAGAGTCCAGCTTTCAAGGCTGATGCTTGAACTGTGCCTGCAACTGAAACATGTATTTGTTTGTTTGTTTCCAAGCAAAATCTTCCTTCTTCTTTGGCAATATACAGAAAGCATTGCCAACAGGAGGAATCTGGAAACAACAATAGAGAAATTTAATGGTGTGCTGCAACTACTCTGCAGAACTCAGAAGTGAGCCCATGAAAGAGTATACAAAAGAGAAGGACCTGCAAGATCCCAAAGACTTCCTTACACTGCTGCTTAAGGATGCAAATGGAGAGGATGCCGAAGCAGAGAAGAGACATGGGTACAACATGGGGATTGACATGTTAGAGAAACGAAGAGCAGTCCCACTGTGTCTTGGACCACCAGAGCAAATGCAGGATCTTGTGGGGAAGCAGCCAGACACAGTTATACAGACCTTAGTGGAAATAGGAGATATGACTTCTTAGTTCCCCTCAGGGGATAGTACATAAAAAACCTCCTAACTCCCACATAGGTTCAGGACTCTCTAGGAGGGAAGGAAAAGCCTGTGTTATTCTAAAACACTATGAATAGTCTGAAAGGGGCAACACAAACTTCTCTCCTAGTAATCATACACAGCTAATGACCACACAAACCTGGTGGCAGTCAATTGAGATGTCTACCTCTGAAAAAAGTTATTCTTAAATTTGCATCCGAGTTATGTTGGTTCAGGGTTGTATATATTCACAGAAACCTGATAAAATCCATTGAATACATCATTTAATTAAATAGTTGAGATGCATTTAAAGAATTAAGATACAAATTATTACTTAAAGTTCAGTTTCAGAAACAATGAAGTTGTCCAAAACACAGAATTTTCTTTCACTGTCTTTCATATTAAATAGTGCATCTGCATATCAGTAGGATTGAAGTCCTACTTAATGTCATCATTCAGGAGTGGACTGCTAAAATACAAATACTTCCCCAGGACAAGTAATATGTTAAAGCAAAAATGTGACTTATCTTCATACCCTAAAGAAAAACTCACCCAGCAGCACAAAAGCCTCCACAGGGTAGAATTTGAATGTCTTAGTGATTAACACTCGTGTAGGAGCTTGCACCAGCAAGTGTCATTAAACAGTTCCTACCACAGGCACAAGATAGCTGCAGGGTTACCTTTATTTTATCAACATTCATTCACACTGTAAAAAATGAGTAGCTGCAAGCACAATAAAAGTAATTTTTACCTTCTTAAGATCATTAATAGTTAGGAAGATGCAGCTGAGTAGTTGAAAGTGCAGAAAGGAAATAATACAATAGCTTTTTTCCTTTTGGAAAAGGAAAACCAGAATTTTGTTGTTACTATTATTATCACTATTATTATTAGCAATCATGAAACCATCACATCAAAGGAAGGAACCTTCTCTAAATAACAGCAATATTGAATAGAATCTGGGAAAATCCACCATGGACCAAAATAAATAAATAAATAAATAAATAAATAGATACTGCCCAGCATAGAAAAGGTTTGCTACAGCTGTTTTTAAAACAATGCATCACATGCCTCATTGTGGTGATACAATGGTACTGCACTCCATCTTTTTTGACATTGGCTTATGTTTTATGCATTAAAAAAAGATAAGAAGGCATCACAACTGAAGGCCCAGATGTGGGAACTTGTTAGTAATGTTCACTGCTGCTTTATTTTCTTACCCCTCAGAATTGGTGCATATTAGCAACCTCTGTTTTCAGTAGCAAAGATGTGCTGGAGAGATGTAGAAAGTGAGAGCAAAGCGGGATGTAAGATGGCTGCTGAAATAACAGGTTCAGAACTGAACCAGCTGTGGAGTGGAGGGGGGTTGTTGAGCAGCAGCAAAAACTAGATACAGATAGGTGTGGCTGTGGCATGGAAACTTCAAATGGCAGGAAGAGCCTTTGGAGGAAGAAAAAAATTGTGGATAAAACAGATTCTGCACTTGCACCAGTGCCTCTTGCTGTTGAAAGGCTGATGAATGAAGTACTGAGCGAAGAGGCTGAAAGAGGAGATCTCTCTGATGGAGCAAAAACAAATAGCATTTCAGGCAGAAGCTCCTGACAGAAAAGAATGAGTTAGCTACAGATAAGTAAGGCTGAGGGTTTCAAATATAGATGCTGCAGGATGAAACAGATGGATTTTTCCCCCAGGTAATGGATATACAGGGAGCACTCAGAGAAGACTTTTTTTTTTTTTTTTTTCTGAGGTTAGACAGCTAAAAAAAGACAGCTGGGGGGAGAAGAGTCTGGCAAATAATGAAAATTAAGCTCTGATGATTGTATTACATTTTCTGAAAAAATTTGTGAGCATTTGTGAAGAGATCTGTCACCAGGTGACTTGTCACTTCAAGGTGAAGTGAGCCCAGTCCTCACTGTGCCTCAGTCACTCGCACTTGGGCAGGGGGCTGTGAGGGGACAGGGTACAGCCAATAGAAGCTTCTGGTCTTCTTGAAACAAGAGTGAACTGAAAACTGATCAACAGGAGGAAAGCCCGGAAAAGATTTCATGGAGCAAGAAGATGTGGTGTTTTAAACAGCGACAAAAAAATTAAAGTCAAACCAACATCAGCTGAAGAGCTTTAACTGAAGAGATCTCAGAAAGAAGGAACGCATCCAGATAAAGGGTGAAGGGTGAAGGGAAAAAGCAACAGGTACAGTATTTGTTTTGGCCTTGCATGCCTCTGATTCACTCTGGAATATTTCAAGTGATTTCAAAAGCTCTTCAGATTTCTGAGAGCCAGTACTCAAAGATATGCTAGGAGTAGGGGGCATGAATGTACGGCACACAGGGAGAGACGGTCAAGTCCATGCTTGTTTTCCTGCACAGTTGAAAACCTCTGCTTGGAGAACTTAAAAAAATGTAGATGGAAAGCATATCGTGGAGGAGGTGAACTAACTACACTGTCTCAAAGGATCCCTAAATGTAATGAGCATTCTTTAAATTAATATTAGTCTGAAATTTTGCCCTGTGGGAATGTGTCATTTCACCTGTACCTTCAAAGAAAGACTCAAGTCCGTAGAGAACTGATAGACCAAGCATATAATCTTTATCAAACATTAGTGTGTTGCTTCATGTAACTCTCTTACAGAGCCTTGAGATCAGGATATTTCTGAAGTGGGTGAAAACCTGGTGTCTGAATCTCATCATCACTGGGGAGAAAGCCAGCATTCTGAGGAGAGCAAGGGAAAATAAATCTCCTGAATCCTAAAAGCTTACCAGTTTTGATGTAGTTCAGCATTACCCAGAAATGATTGAGAATGTGAGGCTGTTTTCCTGACAGTGTAGAGATCAGCACTGGAATGAGTGACTGAGTGCAGCCCTGATTGTTGACGCAACATCTCGCAGGTGTTTTGTCCATCAGGACACGGACTGTGGAATTTTGCAGAATGAGTTTAAATGCTAAACTGGTTTTCAGCAGTTCTTAAAGTAGGAAAAGTTACAGCTTTATGGCCTTCTAACCACACGGTCGGCCCAGCACTGAAGAATAGCCAGAGCTCTTTAAATCGATGCTTGGGCCTGCCACTGATCACACAGTTGGCTTTATTAGGTTCCATATATGTACACTCTATTATTTTAGGTATCCCGCCTTCACAGTCAAGCACTTCATAAACATTCCTGAGGAAGAATCTGAGGCCTCAAGCCATGCAAAATTCCTAGTAAAAACTGGTCTCTGGGGCCTGTTCTGCAAGCCTAATGGCTGCCTAATTGGCAGTATGCATCCCACAAGGTTTCTCATAAATCAGTCTCAAGCTTAGAACTGTGCAGGCAGGTGTTGTCATTTTGCATCTTGGACAGTTTCTGTGTCTCCCTTAGCTCATTACTATGAAGTGAAAAGAATGGGATTCAGGCCTGGTTTTGGAAGCAATTAATATCAATGTCAGCATTTAAAAGAAAAATCTGCCCCCCACATTTAAATTTTTTTCTGGGGATGCCTGTCTGCTCCCTGGCTACACGATGAAGCATGAACACATCATGTTGGATAATTCAGGAAGTCATGTAATCAGAATCATAGGAAACACACATTTCAGAATTTGGACTTTCAGCCATGCATCTCACAAATTGAAGTATAAGGAGCGTACTGATTTTTTTTTTTTCCCAGATTTGGGAATCTTCTGAGATAAGACAACTATTATGGCCGTCTTTAAGGGACAATACAGTGCTGCAAGATGAGTGGGGATTCAGAGATGCACATTTGGATTCTTCTGCCATACAGCACCTTTTTAGTGGATATTTGGGTAGGGGTGATGGAACTGTCATGGATGGTCTAGCAAGGTCAGTGCTTGAACCAAACTTATCAAGTCACCTTGATCAAATCCAGACAAGGCAGAAGTAGTTCTGAACATTTTTTCAGCATAGATCTTAGATATTAGCTAGGTTCTGTCCCAGAGGAGGCAGTCAATAACACTGCTAAACCAGGAAAATCAATGCACAACAGTCTGACATTAAAGAAATGTGAGTATGTGCAATGCAATGTAAGCTGGCCCATATTCAAACAATAATATTATTTTGAGGCAACTCCACAAATTTTGAACATTTCAAAACTGTAAGAGCCTAGGGAGTCTATGGAAAAGAATGCCTTTATTCACATTTGAAATGCAGATCTGCTGAATCAAGTCAAAATGGCGGTTTTCCATTTTTTCCTTAAAACGGAAAACTTTTGAGGACTGGAAAAGGAGATGATGGTGGAGAGTAGTGTAGTTCCAAAGCAAGAAGTTATCTGCACTTTCACTTCAAGTTTTGATAAGGCCACTCCCTTAGGGGAATGCACTTGATCTCAGTGGACTTCCTTTCTACTTGCCATTAGATTCTAAGCACAATTTGTCAGGAAGAAGTACAATCAATGTTTTCTTTTTGAAAATTTTTAATTAAATTTCTTGAATTTTCTAATCTTTCAGGTTTAAAATACAAATTCCTCAACAGAAGCAAAGAACAGTGCATCTTAAAGTTACATCTCTTATACTTTGTTTTCTGAAAATGTTGAGTGACATTTCAAGGTTATATGTCATTGACATGGATCAAATGGCAGCATTTATTAGAGTGAAGAAAGTCAAACCAGATGTAATGTGAATCCTCATCTGCTTCCACTAAGATTGAAATAGAATCTAGTTTTGATGTTAATTTGAACAGCAGCCTGTGAACCATAATTCAGATTTTGACAACAATGGTAAAATTCTAAATTTGAGATCTGGGTAATTTGATATCCGAGTTTTGCTTCTCCTCAAATAGCTGCACATACAATGAAAATAATGTAAGTGTTCCCAGTTAACACATATACATATTTAATGCAGAAATGCAGAAAGTCTGTAGATTTTGCTTCTTAGTTTCCATGATGGGCTATTTAATTTTGTTTAAATATGTTATATCTGATAAGCATTTTTTTTTTGGTCCAATCTACTGTTTTCTACAAAATAATTACACGTAATAGGGTCCCTTTCTTTTCAGTTTGTAACATTTACTAACCCATTTTAGTGTATGATTAGATCACATGCAGACTTTTTAAAATTTAGGCTAACAAAACTTTTTCATCTGTTGCTGTGGAAATGAATTCTGGGTTCCAATAGATTCATGTACCTTTGCAGGTTGCCTTCAGAGCAGTCCACATGTAATCGGTTCCATTTCTTTTCTCAGTTCATCTTGCTTCCCTATACTCCACTGTCATGGACTTTTTTCTGGCCCTTTTCAGCTGAGTAAGGCTTAAAACTGGTAGGACTCCACTGTAACCTGTTATCTGTGGCAAATATCAATTGCCAAGTTTTCTGCTACATACCTGCACAGACTCTTCTCTGTGGCTCTCTAGCTGGTACCTACAGTGTGCACAGAAGTCCTGTTTCTTGACTTGAAATTCATTGACCACGAGGTATGGTTTGTCAGAGGCCACCAGTATTGCTAATTCCTATAGAACATCTGATTATCTTTAGCTGAGAGACTAAAGGCATTTAAGGGCCGCCTTCTACAGAAACAAACAGTGGAGTTCTTATTAACACCAGACCTATGGGATACAGAGCCAAGGCTAGAGCTCACACTGGAGTAGATTACAATTTAAAAAAAAATGAAGAAAAAACCCACCCCAAATCCAAATAATGGTCTTTGATCTCCTTTTGTTTGTTTCAAAAGACTGTGAGGGTGATTCTGTACTTCACAATTACATTACCACATAATGCAAAACTCTTTCCTGTGCATTCTCTTTTTTTAATCTTAAACCTCTCCTTCTATAACTTTCTCCCTCTTTCCTTACTTCATCTGTTCTTTTTCTCTAACTATTGTATTTGCTTGAATCCAGAATGAGCCTGTGTAGCAGGCAGCCTCTTGCCTTCCCACTCTGTGGCCCTGCATCCTCATTTCCCAAGTCTGCTCCACCTTGATCTGCTTTGCATTTTCATATAGACAGGAGTCAGGTCCTGCCTGGCTGAGCAGCTCCAGATGCTTTGGAGAAAGTGGGGAGCTGCTGCCCATAAGCCAGCAAGCCACCAGCTGCCCAGTGGCACCCCTACCCTACGTGAGCGAGGTGATTCTCCCACGCTTGCAGAAAATTTGCTGGCATCCTGAACCTGCAGCTTGCAGGGGTGCAAAAAAGATACTTAGGGCTCCCAAGCTGGCTGAGATATTTGGTCAAGTCTTGATCTTGAATGTAAAGTGACATTTATATGTAGAGGCTGTTTTCTAAGCTAAATCTCTTGAAAAACCTTGTGGCACACTGGAATATGGATACTTCAAAAGATGAATTATGTCTTGAATCCCACACAGACCTCCCAGTTAGGTCAAGAGGTTTCCTATGTACAAAATAACTTTGAAATTGAAGTGTTTCAATGTAAGCAATAATAAAATTTTCCTTAGCTTATGGCTGTCAGGGCCTCGAGGGCTGATCCAGCCTGGCTATCCTTGCCCACCCCAGGGCTCCCCAGCCCTGCCCAGGGCCCCATTTCATCCCCTGGTGCCATCATCCCAGCAAGATCACAGCAGGGCTGCTCTCCAGCTCCTTTTGCTTGCCTTAAATCAGTGAGCTTGTGGTGCTATTCCTTAGAGTCAACAGACATGCCTGGAAAAATTGGTTTCTAAGCAGACTGCCCTTTCTCAGAACAGCCCAAAGGCGCTAGGGAGTATGGAAAGTGCTGCTGATCTGTTGAGGTGCTTACAGGAGGAGTTTGCCAGAAAAACAGAATTCCAGAGTTCAGAGCATGGAGAACCCTTCAGTTTTCCCAGAGTTCTTTCTGAAAATGCCTAATCCATTTGAGAAAAGCATTATCCTAATCCAAACAATCGATTTGTCTTGTCCCTCCTACCCTCCCAGCCATTTTAGTATAACGGGTCTGTAAGCACAATTCTTATCCAGATGCTGGATTGAAGTATTGCTCTAACAAAAGAAGAAAATGTCTGTCATCTGGGAACAAAAGCAATGCATGACCAAGATGGGCAAAACTGTGCATTCTTGTAGTCTCAAGGAACTCTTCAGTTTTGTAAAAACTTTCCTTAATCTAGGAAAATGCCTTTGTATAGTTAGTGAAACATTCCTACTAGCAAGCTACTCTCCGAGGATCTCAAATAACAACCAGAAGGTTTTCATATATATACACATGCTCAGCCTATATTCTTCCATAAGCTTTACAGAGAAATCTCATGATTTTTACCTCGCTGCCACATTGTAGTACTTCATGTTAAAACCTCCATAAGGAAGATGTACTTGAGCAGAAGGCTTTCCCACAAATGTGTGTTCCAAACCTCTCCTTGCCTTCCTGCAACCTGTTCTCCTGGGTAGGAGAACTGCTCAGAAATACTTGCAAGTTTGTTCACCTTCACGCTAACAGGACTCCTAATAAGAAGGCACATTATCATTGCAAGACACTTTGGAGAACAGCTCTTGGATCTGGTTTAGTCTGTCCACACACCAGCAGCCATGCTGAGGCTCATCCAAATCGTAATGGCCTCATTATTTCTGTACTTGCTGTACATGCTGCTGTGACTTCTGGAGGAAGTTCACACATGGCAACATGATCACCTCAGCTATCTCTGTAGTAAAGACACAGTCTAGTATCATTAGGGCAAGATGTTGGACCTTATCTGAGGTCCCTTCCAACCAGGGCTTTTTCTTGATTCTTTTCTATGATTCTAGGGTGTTCATGATGCAGCTCATGCATCTATGCATCAGCTTATGCAGCTTATATTGTCTTCAGTTTGGTTAAGGGGAAATGTCAAAATCCTGCAAACATATCATGCATCTGAAATGAATCTCAAATTAGCAGAGATTAAATGCTGATGTTAAATAAATAAAATGTATTAGATATGTGGAATGCAAAATTCCAAGTGCATTGATTCCCCGATCATTTGAAAAATGGCAAGGGAATGGATATGAAGGTTAGGCCCCAGATATCAAAGATAAAGGCAGTATAAACCCAATCAGACAGGATCAAAGAAACACCGGAGAAATCACATGATATTCAGACAATATGAAATCCATCATTTTAGCTGAATTTTCCATACAATTTTAGCTTCCTATTCCTACAGAATTACACAAAATAATTTTTTTTTTTTTAATTCAAGTCCTTAAAGCAAAGGGATTGCAGAACTGATTTGAGTCACTACACACAGGCACTGATTTACCTGGAGAATTACCAGAATTACAATCTCCACATTTTTAGGTCTTGGAATAAAATCCTGCTTCGTATCTCTGCCAATATGTGTCTGGCATATTTTTGTCCTATGCCTAGCTGTGTCTGGCTGTCACTGTCAGCTTAATTTACTAAGCACTTAGTGTTCTACAAATATTAAAAAAAAAACAAAACAGCGGCAGTAAAATACCTAGTTATGATTCTTACTAGTAATATGCTAGATTGGTTATAGCAAATATGCAGTGTTTATTGAACTGAAGGAGCTGCATGGCTGTGCAGCACATTGAACACTTACTTCTTTCACGAACCACTGGCAAAAGGAAGGACCAATCCACTCTCTTGCATGAATCCCACAGTCTATCCAGACGGCTTTCTTGTAAGGCCGTGATCTTTTACCTAGCTTGAAGTGTGAATATTCGTAGACATATCAATAGATCTCATGATGTTAGTGAGACACAATAAAAAGAAAATAATAGAATATTTGAAACACGAAACCATTTCGAATCTCCTTTTATAAGGGAACACAAACCGATAGTTTTCAAAGGGAAATGATATGCAGATATGGCCAAGATAGTGAACATGATCTATGGGAAAAAACATTACAGGAAAAGTGAGGTTGTCAATTCGTCTTTTATGAGGAAGGAAGTCCTTAACTATCACATGGAGCAGGCTGAGGAAAAACAATGCTATGGGAAAGCCTGATGCAGAGTCACATTTTACAAACTCTTCAGCAGTGGATGAAAAGTGCATTGAAAGTAAACTTCTTTTGCACCTTGTTGACACCTAAATCTGCAGTTCTGATATTGTGAGCTGAGAGCACACAGTCTTGGATTTTTGTCAATAGCTAAACAGGGTGCATGTGTGGCATGTGCTGAGGAGGGATCCAGAGCCCTCCGGGGTCCCTCTCTGGCATAATTGCTTTACAAGTTGGCTACAAAAATTTCCAGCTCCCTTAAACCCAGATCCTGCTAATTGTACTGCTGTGTGCTATCTGCATGCTTATATGCCTATTGATCCAAGTGAATAGGACTTGGCTTTTAGTTTTCCAACATTTTTTTTTTTTTCTGTTCATTACAGGCCACATTCAGAGATACACTTAGGTCTTAGCAACTTTTCCTTAGGAAATACTGGTAACCTGCATCTCCGGTGCACCTGATATAAGCAACTAAGTGTCTGCCACTGATTCCAGAATTTAGCCTGATTAATGACTATTTAATCTTTACCTTGAGTACAAACAGTGGTCTCCCTTCATAGGATTTTCCAACAGAGAACATATGAACAAGATCTGAATGAGTTTCATTCAGATAATACATCCAGTCCTGGATCTGCAAATACAGAAATAAAATTGTTGCTTCATTGGAAGTAACTGGAACACATTAATTAATCTCAGCTCTCAGTCTTCAGTATGTCGGTATACTTTTGGATTTTCTCATAGTTTATATTTTTGTCTTGTGTTTTGCTTTCATACTTGAATTATCATTGAGCTCTCATCTCTCATAGCTCTATTGCCAGAGACTGGATGCAGCCTGCAGTCACTCTTTCTTTTTTTTTTTTTTTTCCATTTTAGTATTGGAATTCATTAGCTGTTCACAAAAAATCTGGGGAAGGAGCTAATCAGCTGCTCCCATTAAATATTAAGAATGGACTGAAGAAAGGAGGCCCCTGCGTCTGCTTGCCAAGACACAGGATGGCAAACAGATTCAGTAAGCGAGGAGCACCTGTGGGATTCAGTGTTACTTATGTTATTTGTTTCACAGGCACAGATCTCACTGAGGCACAGCATCTTGCACACTCAGCCTAGTGACTTGATTTTGGCGCATGCTGAAACTGTATGTGTGAATACACCAAAATCAACAGAAATTATTTACTCACATTTTTTTGGGATAGTATCCCTTATACATGAGTCTGTATTGAAATGCTTTTAAGTCTTTGGACGCCTCGTGCAAATACTTTAACATTTGCTCATGTTGCTTACTTAAATAAATCAGTGAGAATAATCACTCACTGAATTCTCTTACTCCATCAGAATAAAAGATCTGTTTTAAAAACAAAACTCAGAAGCTGTCAAAGACTGTTACATGTAGATATGTGCCTTGAATACAAACATAGAACAGTATACATATATTTTAAGAAGGCGCCTGTTTTTGAAGAAGC
The DNA here is from genome assembly GCA_013396635.1 of Penelope pileata. Lineage (NCBI taxonomy): Eukaryota > Metazoa > Chordata > Aves > Galliformes > Cracidae > Penelope > Penelope pileata. Next base: position 126,772 of record WBMW01005926.1, read on the forward strand.
ACTTAGAACACTTCTGAAGGTAATCAAACAACCGTTACTTCTACAGAGAGTGAAATTTCAGCCTCATTAAAGACAGAGGAGTAGCGGATACAAGGGGCAATATGAATTTCCACGTACTTCTTCCAGGGAGTGATATACTTCATAGTTATACCCAGGGAGGGACCTTCGATTCCTAGATGACCTCTGTCCTGTTTGGTTTTCTATTGCTTTCTGTAGATCTGATATGAGAATCCTAGGTAAAATAGAAGATATTGCTATTTTTGAACAATCAGTAGAACGCAAGCTAAAGCAGAACAATCACATTTAGAAGAAATACAGCAGGAATTAAAACACCCTGGTGTTGCTTCATCTGTTGTATTTTGACAGCATAGTGCTTCAGGCTCATTTGAATATACACTGTCAAATAAATATTCCTGTTGCTTTGAAATGTAACAGTGCCTTCAAAAAACACAATGAGCTTGTTAAGTGAATAAAACAGAATGATGTAAATAATGCAGCCAACGTGAAGAAGCAGCCACTTCCATATGTTTATGGAGCAGCATTTGTTGTCATCTTTTGTAATCCAGTTATACTATGTGATCATAGGTCTTCAAAAATTGATCTCAAAACCACAAAACATATTTTTAGGCTTAGAAAAACATGTGCACACTTTTTTTCACGAGTATTGCACTGGCATAGAACATTATATATACCTATAACTTGTAGAGACAAAAGAAAAAATGAAGAATTTGGTGGTATTTTGTGAAACAAAATAAATAATAAACAAAGAAGGGGTTTTAAGTATGGATTGTTGTTAACATTTATCTACTTTGCAATAGCTGTCTGCCAGTTATTTTAAAATAACTTGTGAAAAACATGACACTGTGCTAAGTTAGTATAACAAATATACTTGCATAAATAGTGGGAGAGTCTTTGGATTAAGAGCAAAAGGCAGGAAAGGTTGAAATTGTTCCTGTTTTGCTGTAAGACTAAATAATGATGCACACCTAAAAATATAATATAGACAATATCTGAATGTAATTATATCAGAGAGGATGGAACGTCTATCCCTTCCATCACACAGTGGTAGGGGTAGGAATACCGTCACCAACAGCAGTAGTGATGTCACTGTAAAACCGAGGGCAGTGCTGGTATTACCATCTTTCGAGTGGGACTCCTAGAGCATGGCAATGGTACCACTAATTCATCAGTCCTGTAGAACGATGGTCACATCTGACCTTTTAAAGTCTTACAGGCATTAGTCGCAATGATCAGAAAGAAATGGAAAGAAACTGCATTTGATTCGCTCCTAAATGAACAGCACAGCAGATACTCAAGGATAATAGGTCTTTATCTACATATAAATCAAAGTAAAGGTTATCTGCGTTCTTACTATGTCTTAGGGAAGTAACTGTATAATTAGGAATTACATTGTTCTACATCAGTAACTTTTATTAAGCAAACCGAGGGCTTATAGCCTTGACTCGCGAACTGCCATGCACTAAGAAGCCCAGCACTGTAAAACACTTAAGCTTGTAATTAGATTAAAGCAGTGGTTTTATTCAAATTATTAGGACATCTAATATGTTAAAGAAATGCTTACCTGCTGCGCTGAATTCTGATTAGTCTAAGTACCTAGCAGGATCAAGCTCTGTTCCCTTTTACAATGCTAGATTCAATTTCACAGCTCCTGATAGTCTATGTGTCCAAATAGTCTTTATTTAAACAATTGTGTACTGTGTACTTACAGCATCCAAAGGCTCTTCAGGTCCTCAGAACTGAACACAGCCTAAATGGCTTTGTTGCTAGAGAACTAACAATCTAGACAACTTGGTGCTGTAAATGTTTACCTGATAGCTGGCCTGTTTTCATGGCCATCTTATTGTTGTAGAGTCAAGCACTGGGACAGATAAGCCTGTCTTTCAGGCCAGGGTTGTTCTTCCTCTTTGTTATTAGGGTTGCTTAATGCTTCCTGTCTGTAGGCACGGGCTGACCAGCCTGGCAGCCTGGCCCCATCTGCCTCTGGCTACACCTGCTTCTCTTCTGACAAACCCTCCCAGCTCTCACCGAGTTACAGATCTCAGGAGTCGTGTCAGGATGAACACATGCTCATCATCCAGGGCTTTGCAGGGTTTTGCTGCTGAGCAGCCTGAAATGGGCAATGAGTCTGAAATGGGCAGCAGGGAGATGGAGAGCAAAGAAACAGCCTGGGCCTAACAAAACGCTGCCCAGCCTCCTCCGAAGCACGCAGCTCTTGTGGACCAGATGTCACAGAGGCCCTCTGGAAAATGAAGGTAGTGTATTCCCAGTGTTTGTAACATAATGCAATTTTAGGTAAACTGCCCTTAGCTCTTGCAGCTCTTACCTTTGCATGTTCTGCTTTGTAATCTATGTAAAGTTCTTCAAGTATAGTGGGTATTTATGACACATATAAAGAGGCCTTCTGTCATTTCATTAAGGGTAATTACTGTGAGCTGGAACAGCAGCAGGCCTGAATGCAGCTGTTGGGGCACAGTAACTAAGGGACTTTTTTTGTTAAAAGCACAGAAAAACAATTACAGAAATCATCATCTCCTTTTTAAATGTAAACAACCCTGAAGCAGTGTAAAACCCACATGAAAGCAGCTCTGAGCTTCAGCTACTGGACCTACGTAAATAATTACCTCATGTTTGTTTTCATATTTTTACAATGACAAATTAGTAAGAGACCATATGTATAATAAAAATGGAATTCTGATATCAGCACGTATAATATGCAATAAGCTTTGTGCCATTCTCTTCTCACTGAGAAGTATAAATAGCCTCATGTAGGCCTTCATTCAGCAAATGCTGTGAGAATTCAAATAACCCATCAGCTGAGTATTCATGCACTTTAGCATCTCACTGAAAAGGCTTTAATGACAAGATCATCACTCGTGTCTGGTGTAAGCGTATCAAATTGATAAATATCATTTGACAAGCATAGTTCAAAACTGTCTTGAATGCTTTGAAGAAACGCCGTAAATGATGTGTGATCCTCAACGTGTATTTGTTCCATATGACTTGTATTGGGTCACTAGGAATGGAGAGTTATAAAACAGAACCAGTATGCTCCTTTATAATTCATGAATGCTTACCTCCTCATTTACAGCATACTTGTAAACAAGCCTAGCTCCTGCTAAACATAGGGAGAGGCAAAGCAGGCTGCAGAGTTAGTAATTACCATCCCTCTCCTAACAGATGTGATTTTCATATACTTTGAAAACACTTAAGCTTGACTCCAAAGGAGGACATTTAATTAAAACTGCTTGCCTGTGGGAGTTTTTCTGTTCTCCCGTTAAAATGATTGTTTTCTCGGCTATGCCTAGCTGTCTGCCAGTCTAATTGCTACGTGGAACGTATTTTCAAGCACACTTGGTGTGGTAGACTCAGACCTGCCTTGGAGGCCAGATCTCCGGAGAGAAGCACAGAAGGTGAAGCATAGGCTTACGTGTACTGGATGTTGGCTTGCTGGAGGTAGGGTAGCAGACTTCGGGAGGTGTTCTGTGGCACACGCACATCGATGACCGTACCTTCAGTGATGTGGAAGGTGCTGCTGGGCTGCCACAGGTCCACCTGTAGTGCAGGAACCAACCTGTAATTCATATGTATTCAGTGTAGGTGGGGAAATCCTGGAGATGGGACACTTAATGCTATGTAGGCAAACAGTTTAGGCATAGTGTAGACAATAAAACCATATTGACAGGTCCAGCTGAACATCTATGGGAATGGAGCAAATTCTGAGGAATGATCATGTCCAGCTTACCAGAATTCTCATGGAAAATTTTCCAATGAGAAGAAAGAATGGCATCAGGAACACGCTTCCTCAAATGGCTTGAAACAAAGGCTACCTCCAACTTCATGCACCTCGTCAGACTACTGTACATGCCCTACATATTTGCTCCTGTGGAGTCCATTATTATTTTTTATTTATTTTACAAAGTGTTTTCTATATTCACTACGGCAGTAAAAGAAATGAACACTCAGGAGTGGAAGATGTAGCATATACCAGTGTTGCTTGCAAAGTGTGCCCATTTTATTCTTGATAATAAATAGATCAGAAATCAGTAACAGGAGATCACCGATGCTCTGAAGGAAGCTGTGATCTTCTCAATAATTTTAGATGAAATGACAAAATGATAGGATTAACAGAGTGAAATTGGCAGAGTCTTTTAAAAAACATGCTAGCTACTAAACGATAGCACAATTGTCCATGTGTTATCTGTACTTGAACATACCTAAGGGTCCTTTTACTTACTTTAGTTGCCAAATTGGAAATGCACTTGGAAATTTTAGCTCAGAACATGAAATACCTAGCACATCTCTCTTGGTCGTGCTACAAACCTTGTATTGAGCAGGGAGTACAATCCTGCAATGAAGGCTTACTTCCAACCATTTCTCCACGAGTAATGAGTAAGAATATTCTGACTACCAAGAAGGCCTCTGACCTGATACTGCCTCTCAAGCACTAGTGACTTCAGTCCAGTTTATCTAATTAAATGTCTGCTATATTGGAAGGAAAAGACTGAAACACAGGAGCAGCCTTTTCTATTCCTGCCAAAACCACTCTCTATTTCATGCTGGCACAATATGGTCTATAGATCTATGTGACCTTGCTGGGTGGGCACAGCATCTTTTGAAGTCTAACACCAAGACTGGCAAAGTTCATAAGGCTTGTGAAGCTGACAGCAGCTATGGCAGATGGTCAGTAGAAGCTGAACTCATGAATTAAATGGTGCTAAATGCAGCTTATAAACAAAGATCCTCTCACTGTGCTAACACCTTATGTTTGTTAGTTTATCTGTCTTTCCAATTTTGATTAATTACAGTCATCCAGTGAAATTCTCCCTTAATTCAATGAGGTTGATTTCAAACATGGTGAATTAGGAATGTGTATTTGACTTTTAAAATTTTCTCCTAAAAATACACAGCACAGAGGTTAAAGAACTCGTTGCTCTTGGAGTAACAGCGTATCAATCAGCTCAGTGCGAGTGATCTTTATAACAATAACAACAATTTTTTATACACAAGCTAAGTGCAAGCGAAGCACCTCTTGATATATAAGCATACAAAACTGGAAATAAATGTTACAAATATTAAGAAAAAAATCACAATTGAGATACACCTGAAACTTGTCTATGTTCTTGAAAGTTACTTAGGATTCGTTTTGTTGAATTTCTTCATCATCGTGGAGGGGATAAGCCAATATTCGCACTGTTGGTTATAACATCATGGAGCTTTTTCATTTCTGAGGTATTCTAGCTGTCCCTCACATTACTGGCTGCAAGGGAATATCAAAACCAGAACTGATCGATCTTTTAACTGATGAAATCTGCTGATTTACTGCTGTATATTGCATACCCATATCTGTTAGTGAAAATGCAATATTTCACTACTGGCGTTGTCCTGGAAGTGAGACAAAAACATCCCATTTTTAGAATGCAAATCACTCCTCTTTGACTCAGTTCCCTATTTGGATAGTTTGGTTTCATTTGACTCCCACTTTGTATACTTTGCAATGTAAACAAAGTATTGAGTGCTCATCTGGGAGATGTTACCTGTGCTGTTTAGAGCACCACTTCAATTGCTGACTTGATTTTCCTCTATAAAGCATATAACAAGAAACACATTTCTCCAACAGACGTTTTATTTATATTGCAACTTCCAACTTGTCCTTGGCATAGCAGGGAGACTGCGCATGAAACAAGACAAACAGAAGATGGATTGCAGAGTAGGCGTGTCTGGACTGAGCCCAGGATCCAATCATCCTTTACTCACTGTCAGCTTTAGGAGACTTCATCACTGCATCTTCAGTGGATGCTGAGGGCTCCATCGGAATCATCACTCTTCTTTCAGCATTATTCCTCCATCGAGAGTGCCTTGTATTGCCACGCTGTGTTAGCAAGTGGCTAGCAAGTGGTGTTCTTCTATTCTCTTACTGTCTTTGACAACGTGTTCTTGTCCCCACACATTACACATTACCTATTATACAGTATTTTGGATGGAGTGCCAATCAGTGCAAACAGACATTTATTTGTTGCGTGGGTGGTGGGATTTGCTAGGTGCTGGGAAGATTCTCCAACTACCAAAACAAGAAGATGCAGACATCCTACTGAAATCCCTGAACATACAGCCAAATATTTGAACCTCAAAATTTACCTGGCATCTTGAGGACAGAGAAAAAGAGATACACATCAGAGTATGTCTTCAACCCTAAATATTCTCATCTCCTTTGACTGAGCCTTCCAATACAGTCTCCTTTTCAAGTCCTTTCCTATCTGCCATGGCTTGCCTTTAGAGGGTCACAGGCTGTTTTAATCCTGCCCAGGCATGGTTTTTCAGCACGATCAGGCCTGGGACCTGCTGCTGCACTCAGGTGGGACTCCAAGTGTTTGTTCTGAGGGTCAGTAGTGACTCTGAAGATACCCACCAAATGCTCTTTCCCAGAATCTCACTGGAGGCATGAGTGTCGCTTTCTATGAAAAAAAAAAGTTTCATAAAAGCATACAGAGAGACACGTTTTATCAGAGGTTTTAAAATCATTATTGCTTTATTTAACAAAGAAGATATAAGACATTATTAATGTCTTACAGTAAGCATTATTACAGTAAGCAAGATGTATTATTACATCTAACAGTAAGCATCCTTTATCAACCTCACGTCCCTTTTCCAGTCTTACTCATCCCATAGAAGTCTCTAGGATTCATTTTGTGCTTAGGAAAGCTAGTGCTCTTTCAGTTTCATGCAGGCAGTTTCTCTTTAACTTAGGCGTTAAAGATAGCTGAAGAGCGTAAATATATTAGCTTTCACCTGGACAACTTCCAAACTACAGCAGCTCTGAACCCATTAGTCATGTTTTCAGCTCAGTATAACAATGAAATGCCAACACCAGGAAAAGGGACAAATATTTGAAAAAGATTTGGGTGCTGAGATAAGAGAATTCAGAATTTCTTCCAAAATTAAAAATTATGCAAATAATTTTCTAATAAGACAAATATTTCCTTGGTATAATCCTGTGTATCACAAAGGGTGCACAAATCTTCATTGCCCTGCTGAGACAGAAACCAGAGCAGGGAGCTTTTTCTTCATTATTTCCAGTTCTGTGCTTGTGGAAAGGGAGCCTGAGAAGAAAGCAGTCTCCTTGCTCTTCCCTGGGAACGCACTCATGACTGCATAAATCCCACACTCCTTTTTTTTCTTTAAGTCACTGAAAGAATTCCCTGGCTTCTTCAGATCACAGCACTTAGTATAATAGAAAGTAGTGTACAATACAGAATAATACAATAGAAAGCTAATGCTTTGTATTTAAAGCCATTTTTTGGGCAGTAGCCTCCAGTTGTTCCTCACTACATGTTCATAATTTTTTTTTTTTTAATTTTCTTCTTTCATTCAGTCTGTAATGACAATGCTTAGTGCTCTCATCAGGTCTGTGATCGTGTGTAGATCGCAAGAGCTGACTGCTGCTTGTCATTGAAACTAGCAAGGATAACTGCCATAATTCACATCTACTATTTGGACAAAAGTGTTTATATGATTTATCTGTGTTATACCTCATAAAGAGAGTTACACGTTTATTGCATAGCAACTACAGTTTCTGTATTTATTGAGTTGTATACAGCAAAGCAAGTGCCAGTGCAGACCTCAACATCACTACGAACATGTTCCAGATTCCTTTGAGAAATGTTATCAACTGTAAGGTTCAGAATGTGATTACTGTGATGATGCCAACATGGCTTGGCATTTCTGAGCCCCTTGTAAAGGGGACTTTGCAGTCTAATGTAAGCAGTAATACTCTTTGCTCACGGGCTCTAACAATTCTGTCAGGATGTACAGATTTTGCATTTGCATCCATATGTTGATACATAGACATATAAACACCCTAAACAGTGCTGAAACTCATCAGATACACTTTTAGTTAGAAATATGGTAGTAGAAAATAGAGACTAGAAGAAGTGGAAACTGCTGTAGGCCTCATAAATGTTGTCAGAGGTCTGACTATCAAAACTTCAGCACATAACATAAGGAATGGAGTCACATCCATTTCAAAAGACAAACATCCCTTGCATGGACATACATAACGTGCAATAGAATGACATTTTAAACGTCTTCTGGTACATTTTCAAGGAATGAATGAAAGAAGAATGACTCCTGTTGAATGTGACATTGGTAGATAATTATAGCTGCGCTGTAGTTCACCTGAAAAGACTGGAACTGCTCCTCTGTAATTGTGTTCATCCTCGCAGATATTTTCAGGATCAGGAATTATTTTATCCTCACTTGCCCCTGCCAATTTAGGAACTTAATTGACAATCCTGACTGCAAATCTCCTTTAGCTTTCCTTTATGTGCAACAAAATAGTTCAGCTGCAAGTAAGCAGGAGATTCCTTATGCTTTCTAGAAGGACTTAGAAGGTGGTCCTAGCTGCTGGTGCAAAGTAATTTAAGTTTCTGATTTAGCACACTAGACATTTAATTGGCTCTAACTTTTCAGTATTTATTTGCTTTTGAGTGAGGTTGGTAAGAATAATAAATCGAGATTGATTCACTGACTTGCAGCAGCCATAATACTGGCAATAATAGACTGGGAACAATGCACAGCTTGACGTTTTGAGTTTTGCAGGTCTTTCTGAAGCTACAACACAGTAATGATCTTGCTACTCCACTTGCACTGATATAATTTTACCCAGGACTCTACACTGCAGAAAAGAACTTGTTGGTTGTTCCTCAAGAGAGTCACTGAGTAAAAACACCAGACACGATTATTTGGCTATTGAATACCCATTCCTACAAGTACAGATGCCACTGGGCTAAGCAGATTTGAAAGATGTGAAGCATTCTTTAGGAGACTCATAAAAAAACCCAACCAAACAAAGCAACCCAAACCCAATTTTGTTTCTTACTAAACTGTTTATGGCTCAGTTCATTTTGTAGTCATTGCTGCACTGTGTGAGAAATGGAGTGATAAGCCCTGGGTCTGATCCTGCTCCTGAGGAAGCAATGGGAGCTGGGCAATGACTTTGTTGATCTTGGGCTCAGAGTTCCTTGTCAGTTAAAGAGAAAGCAGATTTCTCCTCTGAAAATCCAGGCTTTTTTTTTATCTTATGTGAACGACACACTCACTATACCTGGGCTCTCAGTTTTACCTTGAATCTCCTACTAGAGTTCTTTTGCAGTACTATTTTCCTTCTGAGCCTAGAAACTAGCTTAAAGACACTTGTTCTGATATATTCATATGATGCTCCATCTGTAACTTTGTACATGTATCTGACTACTGCGTGAGTTGGAGTAAAATTTGGACTGATGACTAAAGCATCTGGCTATATAGGGACAAGGTGTTTGCAATATATCCAACGTAAAATGAGCACAGCCCTGGCTACTGAGCTAATTCTGTCCTTTTGCAAAGCAGGAACAGCTTCATTTAGGCTGTCAGGCTTTCTTACTGCATTTTCAGATGGGCTTTTGTTCTCTGAAGCCTTTTTCAGGATTTGCACTTGGAGCTGTAATCTATCAGATTTATAGCCAACTGATCCTTTGCCCCATAAGATATTTTCTGATTCCCTGAACTGCAATGACAGGATTACAATGCATAAGCAGCTGCTGTAGAGGATAGAAAACAATCAAAAGGGAATGGAGTTGTGGCTTCAAGGCTGGCTAAGCTGGCTCCTCCCAAAGTTAAAGAAGTGCCTGGCTGTGCCCAGCAATTTCTTTTGTAAAACCTACTGAAGAATGAGTGGTCTGACTCTATTATGCCAGGAATGTTCACAGAGCAGTAGCTTCTTTGCTATCTATACAAACAACTCTGATTCCAGTCAGGCACATGTGATTAAAAGCGCTCGTAGACTACTGATAGACTAGAAGTTATCAGTCAAGGCTTGAATGAAGTGGCACTTCAAAAATAATGCTCACAAAGGGAAATTCCAGAGCAGATAAACCAAATCTGCAGGGTCTGAGAACCTGAGCAAATCCCTGTTTCTCTGCAAAGCATTTTGGAATGTGACATTTGTTTCTGTCAGTCAACTCCAACAGATTTAAAACCATGAAAGGGCTCACAAATCAGCAACAGGCTTCTCACATTGTCTCCTAAACAAGAAAGAGCAAGAGACGACGGCCAGTCATTGGAGAGGGATGCAAGACAGAGGGACAAAAGATAGGAAAGAGGAACCCTGCAGGACAGAGAGTGGGCAGTTCTGTAATACTCAGGTCACGCTATTACACGTCATAAATATTTCTCTTTGTTTGTTGACTACTGTAACAATTTTCAAATGATTAGGATGAAAGGAATGAACCTGAAAAAAAGTATTTCTGGATCAGGAATAAGGTTTTGTGTCATAGCAATAAAAAGTGATAGCAGCAGCAGTGGGCTGCAGCAGAACACACAGGATTTTAGATTGGTGCCAATGATTGCAACAGAGCAGGAACCACGACAGTGAACTAGAAAGAAAGAACTCCATGAGTATGCACTTGAATTGTTAAAGATTTTCCTGCATTTTAGTCTATTGCAACTGTACACAAACCTGTCTTAACACTGCTGTGCAATGTTCTTGTCATCTTACATGAAAGCTGGAGGAGGAGCTCCACCACCATTCACCCCAATCATACTCACCAGTGGTCTCAGACACAGGCACTGTGCAAAAGGTGCTCAAGGCTGTGTGGTGGTGCTGCTGGTGGGAAGCCTGGTTACCAGGCTCTTACTTCCCCAGAGAAAGTGGAAGAAACTTGGTGTGAGAATGTAGTGAAGACAAGAGATACTGCTGACTGGTGGCATCTTGTCCTCGTGCAGTGCAGTGGCTTCCAGCTGCCACTGCCTTCATCATGGTGAAAACCAGAAACCGGGATCTTCTGCCTTTAAAGAGGGCAGGTTCCCTGCCTGCTTTGTTTCTTATGACCTCACTTACTGCCTTAAGAAGCAGTTGCAGATATGGCAGTGCATGAGGTGTAAGAACTTTCAGAACTTGCTCTGGAGAGATGATGCTGCTGTGGCCCCAGAGTGGGGACTACAGGGGGAGTTCAGGGGCCCTGCTGTGCCTGGCTGGGACACAGCCACCTCCTGCTGCTTCGCAGGCTGGAGGGTGGCCAGTCTGACTCAGTACATTTAGGCTTCCTTTTTGCTTGGTTACTGTGGATGACTTTGAATTTATTTGTTGAATGCATGGAAATTTAAACAATTTTACAGAACTCACTGCAGACAAATTTTCTACTGTAAGGCTGACTATTTTTAATGGCACTTCACGTCTGCAAGCTGTGATCATCCCATCAGGGGAAAAAAGCAACATTTTGTCACCTACAAGTTAATTGAACTACTCTATGAAGGCATCGATTTATAATAATGATTAATAACAAAGCACTGTGGGCAATGGAGCTACAGACCAAAACTCATTTGTAGAAATTACTCAGCAAGTGATTATGACTAATGTGATTTGCCCTTGGGCAATTCATGAACCAAAAGTTAAATGTGTGGAATGAAATGTTCATTATCCATTATTCATTCAGTATAGACAATGGCATTTGTACTGTAGCAGAGCCTATATACTCCAGGCAACTTTAAGGGATTTACTACACTAAACATTGCACTGATTTTATTTATTTATTTTACTGGGGCAAACATCTATCCTAAGGAGCTCCAAATACTACGTTTGCCAAGTCTGAAGGAACTACACCTTCTGTAGACGTGCATGAGTTAGCCTTATAGCTCAGGTATTGATGGCAGAGAAGTCCTGTTTGAGATCAAACATTTTCACATGGACTGAAGTCCTTGAGTATTCATCCAGCTTTCCTTCAAGATTTGTCACTTATGCTGTGGCTAGACTGTCATCACTGCCCAAGTTAATTAGTGGGGGCATATTTTAAGATATTTCAAACACATATGGCCAATTCCAAGATCATCCTTCAAGGAACCCTCAGTGTAGGTTTCTATAAATGCACATTGAAGAAAGGACTCCTTTTGTGCCTGATCCTCTTTCCAAAAGCAATGGAGCTTGCAGCCTGCTGACTTCTATGGCACTGGGCACAGCATAGCATCCCCACCTCTTTCCTTACTTCCCTGGTGTTTCCTTCTTTTCCCCAAATCAGGTGAGGCAATCAACAGATCAACATCAACAAATGTGCCCTTGTAGCCATGAAGGCCAATGGTATATTGGGCTGCACTAAGCAACCTCTTGCCAGCAGGCTGAGAGAGGTTATCCTCCCACTCAATTTAGCCCTGGTGAGGCCTCACCTGAAGTAGTGCATCCAGTTCTGGGCTCCATGGTATAAGAGACACACGGAGCTTCTGGAGTGAGTCCAGCAAAGGGCTATTAAAGTGATTAAGAGACTGAAGCACCTCTCCTATGAGCAAAGGCTGGGGTAGCTGGGCCTGTTCAGCCTGGAGAACAGAAGGCTCAGGAGGGATCTGATCAATGTATCTGAAGAGACAGTGCCAAGAGGATGGGGCCGGGTTGTGCCCAGTGATAGGACAAGAGGCGACAGGCACAAACTGGAACATAGGAAGTTCCATCTGAACACGAAGAAAAACTTATTTGCTATGACGGTGACAGAGCACTGGCACAGGTTGCCAAGAGAGGCTGCAGAGTCTCCTCCCCTGGAGATACTAAAAAGCTGCCTGGACGCAGTCCTGGGTAATGTGCTCTATGGGACCCTGCTTGAGCAGGGGTTTGGAATAGGTGATCAATCTCCAGGGGTCCCTTCCAACCTCAACCATTCTGTGATTCTGTGGTTCAGTGATTTTGTGATTGTGACCACATGTAGATGGGCAGTCAAGCAGCTGCAGATGGGACAGCCCTAACACCTAAAAAGCAGCCAAATCCAGCCTGTTTTCATGAAACCGGGTGTCAATGCTCTCTCTCTCTCTCTCTTTTTTTTTTTTTTTAAGACCTTCCCTTCGACCTTCTTAGCTGCCTACCTCATCAGAATTGATCTCTTTCTAATTAACTAGCCAGATTCTGATGCACTTTGCCAAAACTTTATTATCCTGTTCTCAGTGTTATAGCACGCAATTATTTATTCAAGTTTCTGCTCCCACTTTGATGAAATTGGGTGAAGGAATCTCTTTCTGGGAGCCTAAGGGAGCTCTGTAATGAGAAACAGTTGCAGGAAGGTAGGTAGCCCTTTTGCTTTGCAGGGTTTGCAATATGAGGAGAAAGGAAAAAACATATGTGCTCCCTCTTTATGTTCCAGCATCCAAAGGGAAGAAATTAATGCAAAAAACAGCTTCCACATGTATTTCTTGGGTCTGTGGTTACATTTTTTTCCCCTAATTTGAAATGGTTATCCTCTTTGGGGTATTACTGCAACATTCACAGTTGAGGGTCAGGCCCAAAGTCTCCCTGAGACATTTGTAAGCACTGCAGAAACAAATATAAGACAATATTCTTTACGAGACTTGGGCATTATGGTGCAAAGCACTATATTACATGGCATTGAACACTGAGATTGCTCATGCAACATGTGCAGAGGTTGAATGTCTTGAGAGCAGCATTTACAAAGGTTAGCATATTGAGTGCAGAACTAACCAAATGTGTCGGTAAGAAATGTAGAGGTGATGGAAAGAGCCTCTGCCTACCGACTTAAAGCTAGTGAGGCATCATGCCTTACCTGGTAGAGTATTGTCAGCAGTGAGCCTTCCTCTGGGGTAAGGGACCTAAAGTAGCTCTGTCCACTTTCTTATAAAACAGTAGCAAGAAAGCTTCACCGTAACAGGAAGATGGAATGCTTATCAATGAAGGTGTAAGAACTCTACCATCTTCATTTTCACAGAATCACAGAATTGCAGGGGTTGGAAGGGACCTCAAGAGATCATCGAGTCCAACCCCCCTGCCAGAGCAGGTTCCCTACAGCAGGTTGCACAGGTAGGCGTCCAGGCGGGTCTTGAATATCTCCAGGGAAGGAGACTCCACAACCTCCCTGGGCAGCCTGTTCCAGTGCTCCGTCACCCGCACTGTGAAGAAGTCCTTCCGCATGTTGGTGCGGAACTTCCTGTGTTCCAGCGTAAGGCCATTGCCCCTTGTCCTGTCCCCACAGACCACTGAAAAGAGGTTCCCCACCTCCATTAGCCTCCCGCACCTAANTCCAACCCCAGGTCCCTCTCTGTAGAGCTCCTCTCCAGCAGGTCATCCCCCAGCCTGTACTGGTGCATGCGGTTACTCCTCCCCAGGTGCAAGACTCTACACTTGCTTTTGTTGAACCTCATCAGGTTCCTCTCTGCCCAACTCTCCAGCCTGTCCAGGTCTTGCTGGATGGCAGCACAGCCTTCTGGTGTGTCAGCCACTCCTCCCAGCTTTTTGTTCAAGTTGGTATGCAGACTGAGATTTGGTTTGCTTGTATCCTAGATGTTAACTACTGGACTGTAAAATTATACGCACCTTCATTTTTTGCCTCAGTGAGAACACGATCATTTACATGAGGCTCCAATAAGAGAGATTCATTGCAGACTGCCAAATAGTTTGCTGGAAGTTGAAGGCAGTGAACCACAGAGAGGTTTGTGCATGCTCCCAATGCTTTGGTACTACTGGTGTGACACAAAACTATACAACCCAGGACACCAAAGTTACCAAAGTGATCCTCTGGCCGTGTACATACAGCCCTTGGCAGCAAGGCATAAATGTAGGCTTGAGTTCACTGTGCTTGTTGTATATGTGCTGCCTACGATGCTGCTCATCAAACTCCTTTACCTTCACAGTTACAGGGAAAAGTCAACTGCTGCCCTCCAGCCCAAAGCAGAGCGTAAGCCAACACAGGTGAATTAGCAGAACCTGGGACTCACATTCAACACCTGGAACAAATTCAACATAGTGGTCCAACTGCTACTTCCCTGGCTCTGCTTTGGTTAATCTGTGTTTTGGAGACTATTAATGAAGTTTGCCCCTACCCTAAGGTAAACGCTTCTGCATGGTGCAATCGTTTCTGCACTGTTGCAAGGATCTGGAGCCCTGCTTGGATGTAATCCCCTTTCTCCTCTGTGACCATGAGCCAGACTGCTATGGAAATAGTGCCTGTGCCTTTGGTAGCTGTGCTGGCAGTGGAGAGTGCTGCAGAGCACGCTTGTGTTGCTCTGCTACCGTGGCACCAGGTAGGATCTCACTCCATTGCTTTTCATCTATATCTTCAGGAGAAGACCAGGGAAGGAAGTTTTTGACTTGCCAGTGAGTCCTGTGACCATTCTCTCAACTGTCTTTTGAAAGTTATTCTGCCAGAGAAATTCTCAAACTTGAGCCACTTTCTTTTTCCTGCTCCTGTGTGTGTTCATATCTTGAACTAACTCAGTGCTTTAAATACAATCATCAGCTAGATAATGAAGCACGCAATTGTGTATGCTGGTAAGAAGTGGGAGAGCAAAAAAGCAAACTTGTGTCTCATCTATATTATTTTTAAGGCAGTGTTTCCTGCTAAAATCATCAGGCATAACAAATCTAATTCCTTTGCCATTTTATTGGGAAATTAGGAATTTAATGGGAAAAGGCTGTTTTCCAGAGTATTCAATAGCTTGAAGTAAAATGACAAATTAACTGATTTAACGTTTAACTCATTACAGTTTTCGAAAAAGATCAGAAAAAGAAGATGAAAATAATCAAACTCACCTTAAGCCTGTTAAATGCAGCCTTCAGGATCTGCGTTTCCCTCTCACTCTCAGGAACAACTCGTATGACTTTATCACTGCCAACAACAGAACATTGAATTGACACGTTGAGGATTTTTGCAGCAGCACAATGCAACAGTAAATAGGTTCAGATAGCTACTGCAATTGTGCTCAGCAGCCGCAAAATGTCGGGTGAACTGGAGCTATACTTCAAAACTTTCTAAAGGATGCACTTCCATAGAGGTGTTCTGCTCGTTACAGACAAGAGTATTAGCTTGTCCTTCCATTTCTGGGTAAATACTTTTGTTTGTTTTCCGAAGAACCATTCAACCATCTTCCATAGCGAAAGCCTGCTTCAGATCAAAAATTACCTTTTATTTTGCAAAAACATAAAATGTGTTTCTGAGGACAAGATTGGCAAGATACATGCATTCCTTTTGTAGGTTTGAATATTCTTTGAAGGATCCAGTGGCCTCATGCTTTAAAGAGAGGTCTTTAGAAGATAGATGGGTGGCCTTCATATCAAGGGCATACCCTTTGCCTTATCCATTAAAATTTGCACAAATTTTGTCATGTAAATAGCTGTTCATACACACTCAGAAGGTTCTAGATAATAGCAGCTCATTTTACGCACTTTTCTTAGCAGATCCTAATGAACATAAAGTTCCAAACGGGAAACAAGAAATTGAATAGCTGTCCACCCATCTGATGGAAGTGTGGGAGGCTGGAGACCACAGAAAACACAAGGTGACTGCAGAAAACACAAGGTGTGATCATGCAACTAAAACATCAAAATCCATACACAAAAAGGGCTGAAATACATGTGTATGGCCAATGCTAATTCTGGTGTTTTCCTGCTTTTTAAGACTTTGACTTCACATCTTGACATTCAGTACTTCTCTCCCAAGAGCCTACAGAAATCATGCACGTCATTATTTCTAAAGTTTCGTCCTCCAGCCAGAATCCTCTTTAATTTCCTTTTAAACTCCAATTTTCTCATTACTTGGGAATTTTATGTTATAGAATTCCCCTTGATGTCGAGAGGAAGCTTGTTCCTAAAACATATTGTGAACTGTCTTGCTTCCTGATGCTTCCGAATCTGCTCAGAAGATAATTGACTAACTAGAAGCAACACCGGTGAGTGTGCCTTCAGCTATCTCCCTGTCTTAGGAAGGCCCCCAGGCTGCTGCCATTTCTCAGGAAGCAAGTGCCAGATCCTTCCTTTGTGGCTGCAACTCTTGTAAGACTCCCTTTAGTTATAAGAATTCTTAAGGCATTTACAGGTAAATATTGTCAGAGGAATGCATTGGTTCTTGGCTTCAGTATTACTAGTAAATACTGAATTCTGAAGTAGCTTACTCTGGCCCTTTCTAGTTGTCCTTTCTCCCACCCCCATCCTTCTTCCCAGTCACAATTTGCTCCCATTGGTTAGCTTCTGATCCCTCTTTCTGTCTGAGCTCTTCAGTTTTGGTTCTCATCCCTGCTTAGCTTTCCCGGGATGAGTCCCAAGCCCTGAAAATCTTTCAAAGTCTTCATGGGCTTAAAGGTTTTGGCCCAGTTAGACTCTAGGATGCATCTGCAATAACACTGATGTACCCAGAGAAGCGGACTTCACTCCATTGTTCTCGGCTGCAGTTGACCTTACTTGACAAATGGTTTGAGCCTAAGGAGAAAGGACCATTGTTATAATTTGGCAGCTCTAAAATTTTAATGGAAATTGTACAAAGCTTTTGAGACAAGTTGAACTTCCTTTATAGGAAATTACAGAAAAAGGAAAATGCTCCTTAGAGCATACAACTTCAGTGTATTTTCAAGGAAAATAGATGCTCTTGATTTATAATGCACACAACAGTAATATTCTTTCACATTACTCATTTCTCTAAGAGTATTAAATTGCTCTTAAGAAGGAAATTATTAAAAAGAAGCAATGATTGTCCAGGACATGTGAAGGTGAGGTAACTAATAAAGATTAATTGGAAGTTTCTGGAAGAACTGGGGCAACCAACATATGCAGAACAGATTTTAATGAAATAAGTATCTAAGCATGTGTTATGCATCTGTAATGGAATTTTGAAGGGACTGATATCACTTAGGTATGGTCCTGAATTAATACGAGTCATTCTAAACTGTCTTGGATTAGCTCAGCAACTCTGTCACTTCTCATGTGATGAAAGACTTGCCTTAAAGGGGAAAATATCAGTGCTGTGACTGATTGATCACTTGACACATCACGGGGAAATGCCTCAAGCTGTGGCTGGCCCTACTCCTGTAGGGCGCAAAGAAAGCAGTTTATCATACCTGGTACTGTACTTTATGAAGAGATAGCTAAGCCAATATGACAAGGCAGTTTCCTTTTTTGTTTATGCAAGCCACAGGAAGACACTGAACTCCTGAAGGCTATCTGCTAACACCCACCTCTGTAGGCTAGCCAGCTGGTGGGTAATCATTCTAGGTTCTTCAAAAAAGCACAAATATCAGATCCTGCTTTACTCCTGATATCCACCAATCAAAGAACACAGTCCAAAAGTTTTTTTTTTTTTTTTTAGCTTTACAGTGTTTCTAGCTGCATTTAACACTAAAAAAAATCAAATGATTACCTTAACAGCTATGCAATGCCCAATGAATTTAAGGTAGAGATCCAAAAGCCTACATAGTTTTTAAGAGTCAACAAATTCTACTAGATCATGGACTAACGTGGCTGATAAATGGCAGCTCTACCCCAACCATTCAGAACCATCCCTGGTGAGGTCCCCTGTCCTTGCTCTCATCTAGCTGTTAAAGACAAAGAAGTGATCATGTATACATTTAGGAAAGGTTGTTTCATATTGTCTTGCCTGAAGACCTATGTCAGCATTCTGCTGCTTTATGCAGGCAAAGTTATTTTTCTAACCACGCTGTCCCTAAACTTCTTCTTAAAAGTCTATTTTTTAGAATTCTAAACAAATAGCAAGATGGTATACATTTTGCAGAAATTGAAGTAGAACATTACATCAACCAGGACAAACTTTCAGTTTATCACTCACAACTAGGCTAATGGCATTAAGAGCTAGGATTTAGTGGGATGGTTTGAATTTTGTGTAAACACAACTGAAAGCATTCACAAACAGGAGTACACAAGCTTTACGAATTAAGTGAACCAGATGAGACTGGTGAGCAAAGAGCAGAAGCCAGATAGCGGGTGTCCCCATGGACAGCCCTGTGTCTGAGCAAAATGGGTGACCAGCTGTTGGCTAGCACTGACATGCACTGGCTTTTTTTTGTCCTTCATTATCCTCTTATATTTTTAAGAACAGCATGAAAAATGACGCAGCTGCTTCTGAAACACAGAATGTGAGTCTGTGGTGGGTGATATTCTCTGCCACTGCTGGGGACTAAAAATTTTTGGTTTATTCGTTTGACTCTCTTTATTTACTTCTAGTTTTACTTATCTATGAACAGACCAGATGGCTTCAATGAAACCATTATGGAGAACGTACACAACTTCTTTACTGATGGAATTAGTAGTTCTCTCTCGCAAAGTCACATGGCATGAATTGTGTTTATGTAAATTTCTCATTTCCTTCAGGAAAATTCTTATTGTTTTGTTATCCTGACTAATGTGAATCTTAGTCAGCTCTCTCATTTCCCAAGCAATTCAATAAAAATATGTTTACAAAGACTTTACAAGTATTTTAAACACAGTTTGAGGAATTATATGTTATAAATCAGATACAAAAAAAAAAAAAGCCTAAAAGAAAATAAATTCCCACTTACAAGCATCTACTACATCTAATCCTAATGGTAGAGGAAATATTACAGATCTTGAGAACAAGTTGCCATAGCTATTGCACTTGACTGGTTCATTAAAGCTAGGGAAGTACATACACACTGAAAGATACATCTGAAAAAGCTACACCATGAAAGCCTCTAGTCAAGTCCAAGTAGGCCGTCAACTATCATGTGCAATGAAAGACCAATTGCTTCATTTCTTTTTCTCTGCTTAACTCTTCTGCTAGTCAAAATGTTACAAAATATTCGAACTTTCTTTATCTGTTTGTTACTGGTACAGAGAGGTACAACCAGAGCTTCGGTACTGTCACAAGAAATTACTTAAATAAGGTTGGGCTCCTTCCTGAGACTTGATAGGAACATGAGGGAAGAGAACTCTGTGAAACTTCTTGAACACTCCTGGATGGTTTTCTGAATTGCAACAAATTCTGATTCGAACAGAAGAGAGTACCATTTGTATTTCCCACATAGCATTATGTATAGTTTCTGCCTTTTAGTTATTAAGGCAGGAAACTGATGTTATTCCTGCTCTAAAGGAGAACTAGCTTATCTGTAATTTTGAAAGAAAATGATTTTGCTTGGGTAATGTAGGCAGAAATGCTGAGAAGGTAAAATATTTTATTGCATGATATTTATCAGTATTGAACAGATGACTTCTCTGAAAACTGAATTTATATGCAAGTTGCCTGCTAATTTCCAGACATGGTTCATCTGAGCTTGATAGATTTTTTTTAGGTGTAGAAATGGTTTCCTGTTTTACCCAGCTAGGAAACTTGCAGGACTAGATCTACACAATAACACCAGCACTCTTCCTTTAAGCAGCTTCATTCTAGAAACAGGTGGTCTGGAAAGGTGGATGTCTGCAATTTAAGTTCCAACAAAGAAACTATGCTTTTTCAACCAAAATTGGCCTCCAATGACTCATGAACACTGCACATGCAGCCCAATTCAAATATAGAAAGCGGGAACCAGTTGCTTCACTCTCAGAAAAAATGACGTGTATGATAATGGATACCATCATGCATCACTGAATGTCATTGGGTCTTACTTAAACACAAGAGAGAAAGAAGGCAGTTACTCAGAACAGATAATAAAATAGGGAGTAGCAAGACAAATGCACGTTTAGGAAAAACAGTCCAAAGTAAGAAAGCAGATTACAGGGAGATATGCTACTAACTGTGCAGGATTAAGATATGCAAAAGCTTGGTAGCTGCCCATGTTGACGCAAGGATGAGGCTGCAGTAGAATGCGTAAATTAAACACTCTGTATACTCATTTGAGTTCACTGCCTAATACATATAGTATTAGTATATAGAAATGTGTTTGCATGAAATGGCTGATGATCGTTAGATTGAATGTAATCTTTCCAATGACATATTAAGCAGCTACTTTTTTTAAAAACCACTTATCTTTGGACTGGTATCACAGATTATCAAAAGAAACTTCTGCTGAAGTCCCGCGCCTTCTTTATTCCCTTGGTTCACATATTTCTTTTGTGATCTGCTCTGTGATTTGTAAGGAAGATTTGAGTAGATGGTGACCCTGTCAGGCTTGGCATAGGCCCCGATGTGGCAGTACTAGGATTCTCAATCTATCCCAGTGCTCCCATGCCAAAATAGGAAATCTTCCCCTACTCTCCCTCTTCATTTTGACTGCATAGGCATGTTTGGCTCGTGTGGCATGGCTAGACAAATCTGGTTTATTGTCATGGTTACGTTATGGCAAGCAAGTATAGGGCTGCCCAGCAGGTGCCCTTGGATAGACTTGATTACATCACTTGCAAATATATTTATCCTTTTTCCTATCTTTTCATCCTCACTTCCACCATGCTTGTACCTTGCTTTCTCTGTATCCTCTCAAATAAACAACTCCGTCCTAATTAGCTTTTTTTTTCCCCACTGGTCCCAGATTTGCTACTTTTGTACCAAAAATTTGAGATTTCTAGGTAATCTCAGCTTTATTTGGTATTACTAACACAGTTACCTTGTTGGGCCCCAAATGTCCCCCATACTCCCTCTCAATTACGAGTGAAATTGAATAATTTCTCACATAACTTTGCCTTTATCATCTGAAAGATCCAGCCATCACAGTATTATCTGAAATTTTTGTCACCTTTTCGCATTGTCACACTCAGCAATTTCTCATGTCACATCTCATATCTTATCCATGTTCTGATCAGTTAGTTTAACCTTAGGCCAGGGCCTAGTCCATGGTCTGCATTTGCCAGCAGCCCAAGCACTCCTCCATGCTAAAAGCGCACACAGGTGTTCATATGCCTTTCTAAACTTCAAAATCACTTCAGCTTATTTTAAGCTCCCTGTATGTCTTGAGACACTGCAGCAACAATTTCAACAATTTCCAAATGACATATCCTGAGATTCTGTCCAGCAGATTTGCTCTTGGCTTCAGAGAAATCGAAGAAAGAAGACCAAATCTGAAAGAGAGTTGTTACAGAATTTACATGCCAAGAGGCTGAAGGGATGAATGATTTGGTGTTAGGGATCTGCATTAGACTTCTTGTGATTCAACTTCCTTTAAGACCTTGAGCAAACCAACAAGCAGGTCACCTTCACGTGAGGTTAAGTACAGACTTGACAGAAGGTTTCTGAGCTCCATATGCTTTATACCCATGTTGTTGTCTGAATTCCAGTTGTAAGAACCAAACATTATGTATTTAGCTACAGATTTTTGCTGGTGGACTGAATTGTTTTGTCCCTCTCGGCCCCATCAGTCCCAATAGCCTAAGTAAGAGCCTAAGTCAGGGCTCTGTCCCTGTGGGTGTGCTTGAAGTACTAGAAAATGCATGGGATTCAGCCTGCCTGTGTAGCTGAGTGCATACTTGCCTGGAAAGCATGAGCATGATGGGCAAGCTTAGGCTTAGAGCTGTGCTTAGCTGACTGTAAACATGGCTCAGCTCCTCACCTTTATAAATGGGGATGATGATAACTTTTAAACTTGTAGGGATATTGAGACAATAAATACATTCATGACTTTCAAGCTTCCAGATGGCTATGGTAATGAGAGCAATGAAAGAGACAAAAAGCAGTAAATACACATTTCACAGAAGCTAAAGAAAAAAAATTATGCAACTATTTTTCAAGTGTTGAAACATTATGCATTTACCCCCACAGACTTCAACGGTGTCACAAGCACTGCGCAAAGATTATCTGTAAGCCTAGAATGATACCAAACTCCAATGATCCCTAGGTCTTACATGCCATGGGGCTCTGATTTTGCTTTGTTTGCCTTTGATCTTAAGAGAGAAGCAGATGCACTTATGCATGTATGATGCCAAGAAATGGACTAGGTTTCTTCAAGCCCTATTTTCTATTACATACACACACACACAGTGGAGGCAGAAGAGCATTTTCGTTCTAATGGCTGTATTTTCCCCTAGAGTTATCAAAGACTGTACTACATGAAACTGCACAATAGCTGATGCCTTTGTTGCCCAGCAGATCTTCTCATGCCTCAGAAAGACAGGGAATGTCACTGCACGTTTCACAAGTAGTGGGAAAATAAAAGCTGGCATTTTCTAGCTGGTCACCTGAAAAGGGCATCCTTTTTCATGAGCTTGTGCCTCAACATTTCATGACAACTTTGCTTTTATTAAAGCTGAAGTAACATCACATCAAACGGCTTTGGCTTTTGTAATAAATCTGTTTGAGACTGAAAAAAGAAAGACTATTCTACACAAAAAAGATAAGCAATGTTAAGCTACAATTTACGTCTTCTTAAAAATTTAATAACGATGCTTTACTATTTGGTGTGATTCCTTTGCCTTTAAGAACAGCACACTTTTTTCCCTGCATCCTATAAATGCCTTTTTCATTTAATATTTTCCACATCTTGAACTTTCTCCATACACGTGTATCTCCTGATAACATACACTGCCAAGGTCTTGCTGATATGCAAACAAAGGACGGGGTGTGCAGGGGACTTTTATTTTTAAAAGTTCAGTGAAAGATTGGTGGCTGCTGATCTTTTTCTCCTTGCATGTGTTTCTACAGACTATGAATTAATATTTGTATAATAAGGAAAAATGAAGAGTTAAAACATGCTCTCTCACTTTGGAGACAGTTATAAAATTGTGAAATACATTCAAAGTTTGGAAATGATCATCATTTTTGTTTTTTTCAGGCAAACTATGAAGCTGGAAAATATAAAATACTATGTTTTCAATGAAAGGAGTCTTTTACAGTATTTAAAGAGAATTTTAAATACTAGTGGTTTTCTGATAAAATTGCATGAGTTGTCACCATTATATACTAAAACTACTACTTTACCATAAAAAGCACAGTAAAATTGATTTACCATACACTATTTTGAAAAGTCTTTAGATTAAAATTTTAGATTAAAATTCTCATATACCAAAAAGTAATAAAATAACTATTTTTCCTGATACTGTTAAATAGGTTGACACGCGTAAATGCAAAGTCTAAAACCTTCCTTTAGAATGTTTTAAGTTCAGAGAAAATATTTAATTTAAAGAACATGAAATACGTGGACTTAACTTTTTACGAACTATGATTCTACCTGACGTGCCAGCAGCTGAAGAAGAGAACCCTTGACTAGAACATCATTTCCAATTATATGACAATCGCTCAATGGGGTATTTAATTTATCTGCCCTGCTCTCTTTTTTTTTTCACAAACAAGACAATACTTCAGTCTTTGAAGAACAGAAGGGAAGAAATTATTTTTTTTCATGAGCCACACATTTAACTTAAATTTGCAATTTATTTATTTTTTAACAATCTCTGTGGGATGCCAATGAATCTTGCTAGATTTACTATGTAGTTTCCTACAAAGGAAGGAAAGGAACAAGATCTCATGACCAGCAGGTCTTTTTTAGCACTCTGTTCCTCTTCTCATTTGTAATGAATTCCATACAAAAAAATTCCCAGTCATGAGTAATGTCATAGTAATGTCACTTTGGTTAATCAGATATCCAGAAATCATGTCATCTAGCCCTCTGCTCAAAGCAGGACTACCTTCAAAGTTGGGACACGTTGCTATGGAAGTTGCCTGGTCGAGTTCAAAATTTCATCAAGGATGGAGATCCCATAGTATCTTCAAGTGATATTTTTTGTTATTTGGTGCTCTCACTACCCTAAAACCTAAGTGGGATTTCTCATTTTGCAGCCTCTGCCTCTGCCCTTCATCCTTTTGCTGTGTACCTCCAAGGTGAGCCTGGCTCCATCTTCCCTATGACCTCCCAGCAGGTAGTTGAAGATAGCAGTAGGGGCCTTCTCTTTAGGGTTTCCAGATGGAACCATTCTTTCAGTCTCTGTGATGTATTGTATATCTGCTCCCTCATCATCTTGGTGGCTCTCTGCAGATCCACGGGTGGCCTCTGAAGCACCAAGTAGCGCCAAGAATCACTTCCCTTGACCCGGGCAATGCGCTCGCTAATGAGCCCAGGCCATTGTTGGCTTTCATCACTGCACAGGTGCACTGCTGACTTGTCCACCAGCACTCCCAAATCATTCCCTACTGAGCCACTTTCCAGCCAGTCCCCTGCCTGCACTGTTGTGTGCAGTTACTGCTCCCAGCAGTCAGACTTTGTTGCACTTGAAGAGATTTGATGCTATTTCATGTAGTTTGATGTAATTTTCTGCAAAGCTTTGGCACTGTTACTTGGGGCAGGTGTTTACAACACAGTGCAGGACAGAATGACCGTCTGGGAAAAAAATTATTTCTTGACTGTCGTTGTGTGTTTGGTTAAACACAACTGTCCCACGGTTGTAATTTGGCATCGTATTTGTCACGATCTCTTTGATTGACAGAGTGGCAGACACTGCACATTTCCAAAGAACTTTGATGTGTCAATATGCAGCTTTCCCACTGCCATAGCAAGCTATTATTGCGATATTTTATCACAGCCATGTTCAAATACACAGACAAATGAGAAGCAGGATACTGCTGAGATTACCCAAGTGTCTGTAAGAAAACTATATTGTCCCATGTGGAATATGTGTCTAGCAATGGCAGTTTTAGCATTACCCACACATTAGATTTAAGTTACTACTGTTTTCATTCCTATTGCTCCAGAGCAATGGCCTCCTGCACTTACGCGCTCCAAAACTAACAATTGGAACTACTTTTATTTTCTTACAGTAATATATCTCAGTTAGCTTAAGAGATCTGAAAGCTGGATAAACATTGGAAAGGGAGATTCATCCAGAAGGAGTTTTCATTTGCTTTGCTTTCAGATAACATTTCCCTCAGCAAGTATAAAAAAGGTGTGTGAGACAGCTTCTCAAACTTCTAAAATTTTTGCTCTGTTGATCAGTGAGGAGGGATCTCTGCAAAGGAAATACTCAGCCCTGAGAAGCAAAACAGGAGACCTTAAGAGTTAACAGATCGTACGAAATCCACTCATGCTGAATTTTCTTACTGGTATTTTTTTAAACTATTTTAAGATCAAATGATACATTTGGAGTCCACAAAACTGCCCCGTGGCATTATGGTTATGGATAGCAAAGCTACCTAAGGCTTTAGACTGGTATCACTGAAATTAATGAGGCTTCTCCTACTGTGAATGTGCTGGAGAGCCTCTCTTTGATGGTTACAAACCTTCTAATTTCCAATTAAAATGGTCAGTTTATACTATTTAATTAATGTTCTAAAGCTTTATTCAGGTTATATATATCAGATTAAATATATATATACAATATTATATATATGTGTATATACATGTATATATGTGTGTATATATATATATATTTCTCCTGTTATTTGATTCTCATACATTTGAAGACAGCAAACATTTTTCTTCCTGGACTTCGTTTTCCTGGACTAGCCAGAGCAGTGTCTTCTAGGCAAGGGCCCTACATGTCTTTAGATACATTCTCCTGGTTTTCTGCTTTTGAACATGGATGAAAAATGCTGCACAAACTTTTTTATTCCTTTTAAAACCTTCCACTCCTACAAACTGTTTTGTGTTCATAATACACTGGAGCTCACAGCTCTTATAGCTGAATACTACATTGCTATTCTTTTTCTCCTTCTGCCCAGTCCAAGGATTTCCAGTTATAGGAGGAAATCCTGTGTATATGGTCTTTGAATTTGGATTACTGAATTCCATCATAGTTCTTTTAATACAGTCACTATGTCCAACAAGTTTTTCTAATACATGTCTATAAACTTTGAATAAATAACTTGAGAATCTGGGGATAAGGAGGAACTCTTTCCCTGTTTTTATGGGTAATGATAACTCGAGGCACAAAGGCACAGAGAATGAGGAATAAAAGCATCAAGAAAATCCTGCTGCTGAATGGGACAAAACCTGGGAGTTTCTTATTCCTTATTATTATTGACAATCTTTTGATTTCAGTTAATGACTTTGATCCTGCAAACTCTCACAAATGTGTAAAGGCTTTCAGAGTTACAAGGAGGTCTGTACTCATTGCAGTGTGTGGCACAGAAACACAAGTAGCTGTAAGAGTGTAGGTTTATGTGTGTATAAGAAAGAGATCAGAGGAATTGTCTCATACATATTTTAAAAAGTAAATGTCAAGATGGTGAACTTAGTTTTAATTTAAGATGTATCATTAGTGTTTTCTATGCATTTATTCATTTATGCAAGTTGCAGCAAGATGGATGAAAATATTTATGGACTGAAAAAAATGTTATGGCATGAAATACTGTTGCTTCAAGATGTCTGTAGCATGTTAAGTTTTCCCAAACTATTCTGTCATGTCTTACTGCCAAATTTGTTTCCACAGAATTACTTTGCGTTTTAATTCATGCAAAGCACACATTCAGTGTCACTGTACAAATGAAGTGCAAACAGGACGTGCATCTCTACTGATCCGCAGGAGCACAAGATCCATCAATTTCAGAGCTGGAGAGTACACCAAATTTACTGGTAAAAAGCCTGGGTCGTCTACTTTTTTTGCTCGTGTTCCTGCAGTAGGCTGATGTAATTCCATTGATTCCAGGGGAGCTACTTCTTCGTTCTGGCTAGGCTAACCAAGAAAGAGGGAGCAACATTTTTTCAGCACAGGACAATCAGTTATTCCTCTGTTTCAGAAAAGGGTAATAGAGACTTGGATGTTGAATTGTTCTTTAACTCAGTATTCTATTTTGAACAAGTAATTATAAGTCTGAGCCCAAGAACAATTAACCAAGATGTTAACTGCTAAATCCTAGTCTCATAGGGACGCCCGTTATCACCCCCACAGGACTCCTATTCATGGAGGAAGGAGTTGACCTGAGTTGGCAAAACTCTGCGCCCAAGTGGAGAACCTCTGACAAGGGGAACTCGGAGAGACCTTTAGGAAGGGCGGTTTGCACACCCTAGTTGGGGTGGAACAGTATTTGTGGAGGAGTATCACCACTGGGAGCCTGTACATGCACCAAAGCAACCTAGATTGTTGGGGAATGCAAATCCACCAAATCTGCTTTTTATTTAGCATCACCGGGCCTTGTGGTATAAAATATTTTGAAAATACCTGGAAACCTTTTTTTAGTGTTCAATTATACAATGAGATTTTGTTAAATTCAAACATAGATACTTTTAAAATAAATATGAAAATAAGTGTCTTGTCACCTTTTCAATGACCATGGAAACTAAACACGTGAGGTAAGAGGCAAAATAAGTAATTTACATGAAAAATTTTGGTTCCAGTCAATGACACCACAAAAATCTAGAGCTTTAAAGAATTATACAGTGAAAAGTAACCATGTATGCTTCAAATCGCAGTGCTTTTACTGAACCATCTTTCCACTGACTGAAGTCAATCCAATTACCTGTGCAATTTGTAATGGTAAATTAAATATGCATGTGTCTACAGTAGGAAGTATTATTTTACTAACTATAACAGATTTTTAACATTCATATTTTCATAATTTTCAAATAAAGATCACTTTATTTAGTTTTTACCACGAGAGTTCAAAACCACATTTTGGAGTTAGCTGTAGCTCTACAAAGATAAACCTTATGACTCATGGCATTTCCTCTCTTGAGGAGCACTTCTGCATGGTGATGTATTTATAGGCAAGGTTTAGAAGCCCTCCATGGTGGGACATATTTAGCACACAAACTAGAAAGCACTTATTCAGCTGCTACACACAGCTTTATGGATGCATATAGTCTTTTTTCATTATAGATACATTTGAGTTAAGGCCTTTTAAATTCTTTCCTGAGCTTTTTTATTTGTTTGGAAATACAGTTTTTACATCCTTGTATACTTTATTCCATTTGTTTCTCATACTGTGGCAGTTACATGAAGATCTGCACAAAGGGAGGCAGTGGCCCCTCCGCAGAGGTGATGCTGCCACCCCGTCCTCACCCAGTGCTCACCCGCCTGCAGCTGCTCAGGTGGCTGCTTGCAGCACTTGTCTCCGTGTTTTGTCAAAGGCACAAATATGGTAGATAAAAATAGATAGAAAATAAATATCTGTTAGCATTTCAGTGATAACAAATTTAGGTCCTGCAGGTAAGTATATGTGCCACCTTACATGTTAGTTAGTTGTACACCCAATTGCTAGTGGGATCTGAACATTAGGAGGTATTTGTTAACATCAGAGGATTAAAACCACCTCAACCAACAGCAGTTTAAGTGTGTTTTATAGGCTCTGAAATGAGCACCACAGCCAGGCAGAAATGCCTTCGCTTCGAAAATCTCCATTTGAACAGGTGGATTTTTTTTTTAGGAGAGGATAAAAGGTGGTTTTTTGTTTTGTTTTGTGTTTTAGAAGGAAAATACCTTTAACTATCAGTAAGGGCAGTCCAGATGTACATCTGGCAAATGGATTTAGGAGCTAGGGTGAGGAAGCCATCCAGGTTTATTTTGCAGGACTAAGATCCCTTCATAAAGACTGTGCAAGCCTCCCAATGCCTTTGTGGTTGTCTGTTCCAGCAGCATACTACATTTTATCCTTCTTATTCATTTTTATGGCCATAAATTTAGGTTCCAGCCTTGCACAAGGATTTTCAAGGGAGACTACCCACACAACATTGCTATGCCTAGGACTGGCGTTTGTTCTGGCCATTTACTTGTTAAGATGAGCCATACATTTTGTTGCTCATTCAACTAGATCCAGAGCATTTTGTTTTTCTGTATCAGAAGTGAAAGCTTAAAAAAAAGCCAAACAGACATGATAAGTAGGCAGGGAAGAATGACATTGGAGGGGCTTCTTGGCCAGGCACCCAGAAAACGAAGGGAGAACCAAGACAGCAGTGATGACTGCAACCACATCTCAGAGCCTATCATTTCTTCAAGAAATATTTAGTATTTTCTTGTGAGAGGCCTTGTGTGGGCGTATAAGACATTTTTAAGTCCTAATGATGTTGTAATACATACATCACAGATCTTGCACATGCTTAATTATGTATCTTGATAAAAATGATTTCAGGATGCTAAATTTAAATGTGTTTATAGTGGTTTGCAAGTTTGCAGCTTCACTTAACAGCTGGGAACGAATGGGAAGGAAGTGTTTAACACAGCCATGCATATAAACAAGGTAGCTATGCATAATTCGATGGGTCCAAATCCGTGAACTTAGTCTTGATACACATACATGCAATCTAGCTCTCCTTTGATCTTGATTTTCTACAACAAAACCGACCTGCTATCCTATCACTGAGAAATGCGACCAATTGCACTGAAAAAAAAAAAAAGAAAAAGCACACAAAATGCAGAAGACTATTCAAAAAACAAAGTCAAATTGAAGGCTTAGAGATGGAAATAAATATTTAATGGCAATGAAATTATTTTTTTCTCTGAAGACAGTTTATGTCAGGCAGCTGCACCAACCATTAGAGCAATTATATTTTGCCATTGTCATAAACTGCTTGAGAAATAATTTTTCTCCGCTAGATTAATGCTGTGTCAGCTCTCTACAAAATCACTTCTGACTTAAGGGAGTACTGTAGATATATGCTGCATAATTATGGAGGAAAAATCGTGGGATTTACTTCATTACTGTATTAATAGCTGCTTGGGTTGGATGACTTAGAATCCTATAGAAACTTCGGTGCCTCTTAGTTTGCTGATATCCTGACCTTAGATGATACCATAACAATATTTCCTAAGCAAAAAAGTCATAAGACTGGTTGTGGTTAAGATAATAATGCTTAGTTAAACTCTGCCTATTTAGCCTCTTGTAATTTCAGTCCAATTAAGAATAAAGTGAACTCTGCAAGACTTCCCTGAGAAGTACTGAAACACTCCTGAAGATACATGGGAGGTGATATTTGCAGGTATCTAACAGAATGTTTCCCCTTTCTACCAGTATGACTTCGTGAATAGAGCAGAGTTCTCAATTGCTTTTTACTTTGTAAAAAGAGCTATATTAGGTGACACCACACAGCACCTCCTGAATACACACCTCTTTGCAACAGGCCCAGGTCCACTCCAGACCATGTTAGGCCACCCTACCCTAAATAGACTGAAACGACAGATGGGCATTTCAAGACTTTTCAGACTACTAAAGATATTAATTACATTCTGGAAGTCCACTTTCCATCACCAACACAGTGAAAGAAATATTTGCAGAAGACCTCATGCAGTGTAGAACACAACCTAATTCAGCTATTTTATGTTCTCCTCCTTTGGCAGCTTTACCTTCGGGCTATCTGTTTTACTGTCTTTTTTCTCCCTTTAAGGAAACCAAACATTCTGTTTTATGATTCCAGGGATACGATTGCTCTGGGTATTTTATTTTGAGTTTTTCACCCTAACCTAACTAATCTGCACATTCTAACACATTTTCTCAAATCAGCTGAGAATGATTTTTACTGCTATTCCTCATTAGCACAAGATAAATGTATATTTTTAAAGTACGACAAACAAATAAGGATTAACAGGCAATGAATCAGTTGACCGATCTTGCTGAGGTCGTTTACCTAACCAAAGTGAGGTTAAATACCTCAGCACGGAACAAATGCAATCCGTATATTATAGCTGGAGTTACAGTGGCTTTCATAAACTCAAAATCTGGTCTTGAGTTTTAGTGTCTGCTGACATCTGTGATGTGCAGATGTTAGCACAGAATGTTTACTGCTGGATGTTTATTGCCCAGCAATTCATAAGACCATTATTGGTATTCGTTTAAAATATATCTACCTTGCATGGGGAAATAAATCCTTCTGCATTGCAGCCCTCACAGAAACATTTTCAATTCTGATAGCTTTTGTATTTTTTTTTTCCTGCTAAAGAAGTCCCAGTTGTAGGTTGAGTTAGATGTATGACGCAATGAAGCTGCTCACACAGAGGCTGTCCCCATGATACCAGGAGGACCACTGAGCACACTGGAATAACAGACCACACATGAACTCTGTTTGACAATGATGAGAATTTTGGCTGAGCAGCAAATGATGGAGATTCCAGAAACTTTCCCATCCTGCACGGACAAAAAATGAAAATTTGTCTTAAATCCATCAGAAGAATCCAGCAGGCCAGAACCACAGAGACAAGCCAGGCAGCCTTCAGGTGCCTCTCCTTAGCATTGCAGTGAAAGCATTCAAACCTGAGTTCACCACATTGCAGAAGCATCCCAAGTACAGTATGTTTTAAATATCCTTTCTGTTTGAGCTTTAGTTTGAAACTTCTCTTCCTTGATATCAGAAAAGGGCTCTGGGACTGGGAATCGTCACTACTCATGCAATCTGCAAGAAATAAGGAATAACAGTCTCCTGACTTCTCATAAAAGAAGCTGTGGCAAGATCAGTGAACAATGGCAGGGTATACTATGAATGTTGGGAAAGGGTACAAACCACTTTGTACCCTGTTCCTAACAGATCCACTAGCTGTGCTGAACATAGCAATTACGTCTTTTACAGACTCTGTTAATACAGGCATAAACTGCTTGTGGTGAGTGCTGCAATAAAGCTGTTCAGATCTGCCCATTTGCCAGAGTAAAAAAAAACCCTTTACTTTTAGACCTCCTCATTGTTCACATTTAGCTTATCTAGCACCCTGAGCATGTTGATTTTGTGAAAATGTTGAAAAGCCTACCTAGTGCTTGCTAAATCTTTTTTTAGCAAGGTCAAAGCTCTACAAGCTGAACAGGAAAATAAATTACAGAAAGATCTTAGATCATCTGCTTTTTGTTATCTTTTTACAGAAACGAAGATGATGATGTTATAAAACCTTACCAATATTGTAAATATTGTGTAAATAGCACCAATATTAGTATCAATATTAGAATTAATAAATATTAAATACATATTTGTAATAATTGTATGGTGCTAGATTTCTAAGCTTTTTAACACCTCTCAGCCGGGTAACAGTGCAGAGTGAAAGTGAATAATGCAAGGAGGCAACAAATTAAAGCACTCACACCAAAATGACGTCAAGTAGATGCTGAGGCAGCTTCAGCGTAATGAGAAGGGACTGCTGAAAGATGTGAAAGAAAAAAGAGAAAAGCAGTGAAAAATGTTTTTGTTTTTGCAAACAGAAAGCTCTGAGGCAGTATTCTAGCCCAAGGAGTACAGTCTTGAACATTAAGAAACACAGTGAATTACTGAATGTATGAGAAAGTACTAGATGAACAACTATGATGCTATGGACCGAGTGAGATGGTCCAGCCCCGCTGTCTGATGGGCTACTTTGCAGCAGCCTCAGATAGCCACAGCTTCCCACTTACCCTGACCAGAGCCAGTTTCCTGTTGCCAGAAGCTGTCATGGTGCCTACAGCAGGGCACTTCTCTGTTCCTTTCTTGAATATCTAAAGTACTTTAATTTCCTTAAATACCTCTAGATGTGCTTTGGTCAGGCATGCACAATATAAAATACACACAATCACAGACTGGTTGAGGTCGGTAGGGCCCTCTGTGTTCATCGGGCCTAACCCCTGCTCCAGCAGGGACACCCAGAGCAGGGTGCTCAAGCCCACGTCCAGACTTTGAGATTCTCTGAACAAAAAGGTGATTATTTTTTATCAAAGTACCTAATGGAGAGCTCTGTATTTGGGACTACTCTTCTAGCCTAGGCCTAGCAGGACTGTCAGCAGCTGCCCACAGCAAGCTGGCTGCTCGGTCCTGCAGCATCAGCTGCACAGGAGCAGCGCTGAGATGCTGAAACACTTTGAATTGCTGTCTCAGAATGTTTGCTTGCTTTTTCAATAAACCATAAAACTGAAGTAATGTGGAAAATAGCATGTGGTGTGTAATGAGAGATTTTTCCCCCTCTGTCCTCAAGCAAGAAGCTGTGAGCAGTTGTGCTCAGTTTACTACATGGGAAGCTGCCAGCCTCAGACAAGTTTGTGTCTCCTCTTAGATCTTCAGCCCAACCTCAGTCACTCTCTGGGGCTGTTGGAACATGCCTGACATTTCTTAAGCCTACTCATGGTAATATGACTCAATTTTTAGTAACTTCAGAAGCGAAAGCTCAATATTAACCACTTTTGCTAGAGGAGAATTAGTATTTCTTGTTACTGATGCTTTGGTTTAATAAAGAAGGGATACAAACACATCTTTTGAAGTGAATTCAAGGAAAAAAAAATAACACTGGAAGTTCATGCTTTGATATTTTTGGGTTGGGCATGGTGCATATACAGGGACCATTCACCAGTGAGGACCTTGCGATGGTCACAGATCCAGGCCCAAAGGGATTGCTCGGATCCTCCCGCTCTTGTTCTCCCAGCCATACAGGCCATGGCCGATGGGGCATTTCTCCAAAGTCCTCTAGAAGGGTCGCTCAGGCACACACAAGTCAGTATTTTGCTTCCCCTATTATCTTCTTTATTGGAGGACCAATATTGTTCACAATATATTACTCACTTTGATCGACTAACAAAAGAAATTGTAAGAATGATCCTGAACTGTTCCAGTATTTAGTCAGCCAGCTCATTTCAAACCTCTGAGGACAGTGGTTTGAGGTGATGTGGATAATTATTGACACCGCATCCTTCAGCACGCAGATCCCCAAAAAAGTGATGTGGCAATGTTTTAGATTAGCTAAGTATTCTTCTGTAGTTATTGTGACTGGGCCAAAAAGCAAAGAAGAGGAAAATTTTTGTTAGTTTAAACGCATTGCTGGTATAGAGCAGTCACTTTGGTTGTGTTCCTTTAAGGCAATGACTTCGCTTTTAGGCAATAAAATCCGATTACAATGGGAAAATATTCTCCTGAAAAAGGAGAGCCAGCGGCTTAGTAAGGCTTTTAGAAAATGTACAAAGAAAGGAACTGTGGATCACTCTGGACAAAAGCTATTACCCATTATACCCACAAATTACAAAAAAACCTGATCACAAATACGGCAATTTTGTATCTTCCTCCAAGACATTTCAGAGATTTCAGTCTCTCTATCAATGATAAACAATGGAGATTAGGAAAAAAACTTCACTGCAGGCATGCTATTTAGCAGCTGCTGTGCTTATTCTTTAGGCATATGTGCTGGCAGAGGGACAGAAGCTACACAAGCCTTTTAATTCAATGGGAAATGCACTCCTGAAGCGTCCCTACTCACCAACACGTGGGTCACACTGCCAAGCAGCCTCAGCGTGCAGGTCACCCTATGGACCAGTCTCAGGGTGCACGAACTGGGCTGAACATGAGCTGAGAGATGCCCTTGGAGTGCATGCAGCATGCATGCCCCCGCCACACGGGATCAGATCAGCCGCTCCAAAGCAAAACCTTGCCAAATGCATTTCAGGAGAATGCCTGGTCCTCAGCACCAGGTGATCCACTCCCATCAGCACACCTACATAGCACTGCTTTCTAGTTTAGACATAACCTAAAAGAATGGTTATTTT
This sequence comes from Penelope pileata, assembly GCA_013396635.1. Lineage (NCBI taxonomy): Eukaryota > Metazoa > Chordata > Aves > Galliformes > Cracidae > Penelope > Penelope pileata. Next base: position 161,814 of record WBMW01005926.1, read on the forward strand.
GACCCAGTATGCTAGATTTATCATAGGATGCTTGCTTAGGTTTAAACTTAACCAGATGTCATACTTCAAACTTACCAAATGTAGTGTAAGTATTGGGGAACATTTTTTCCTGCAGCAGAACTCTATTTGAGGGTGTGGCTGTATATCCTACACAACTGCTTGTGGAAAACATTGGTTCACCCAAACCCATGTCAATAGCACACTAGCTATAAGTCACTCTGTGTTACGGTGAGTGAAGTTTCCTCTTCAGACTTCTGTCAAAATTGAGGTAAATCCTAATTTGCCATTAACTGCTCAGCAGAATTATTTATTTATTTCCAGAGAAACAAGTCAATTTATTTAGCTTCCAGAAGGTATATATATTTTTAACACCTACGCTGCTTCTTTTTTTGAGGTCAGTGAAAGCATGGAAAAACTCTCAGAGAAATTTCTATTCTTCTGAAGGCCAATTTCATCAAAAAAGCAAGAGAAACCTTTGTTTTTATCAGCTCTACTTGACAGATGTTTTCTGCCTACAGGGGCACTATGTTACACAAGCGTTGAGACCTGAGCGCTATCAAAGTCGGTACACACTCAAATGTGTAAAATAACCTTTTTCAATTCCACATTAGAGTCTTCTGTGAAATATTACAGTTTTAAGCAAGTGCCAATGAATCTGAACCACTTCTCTTCAAAAGTTCTCCATAAAATATTTTAATGATCTAGCTATGCACGAATGTGGCTTTCTAAAGGTCTTTTGCAAAAACATAAATTCTCTGTTCTTACAGATTTTAGAATCTCATGCTGTTAGCCAAAATTTTAAAATTAAGTGCTGTAAAAGTTTGACTACTGATTCTGATGCTTATAGCTTCTTTCCTTTTCAGTATTCATGTTTAGCTATTTTTGTATAATGCATAAACATCAGCCTTAAATTAGAAAGTGCTCTGGCTTAGCCATAAGTGATAGATTTTATAAAGTGATTTGATAGATTTTAGAGGCTCTTTATATGCTCTGAGGTTTGCATTTCACATTTATCCTGAAGGTCAATTGCCAGGAGAATGAACTGTGTAACGCAGAGGCTATCAGTTGAGCAGATAAACTGAGCGGATGCCTAATTCCCTAGGTAGATGAATATTGGGTGCTATTTGTCCACAGGGAGCCTGTTAATCTGCTAGAGGTTGATGGAGTTTGCAGAAACAGTAAGTGCCATTACTGGTGCTGTGTTATTACTCTTCTAAATGACCATGCTATCACATGGACCTTTGCCAGACAAATACAGTATATTACAGAACCACACCAGACCCACGCCTGTTTTAAGGAGCAGAGCAGAGTGGTTGCTAGCTTGCCATTAACCTCACTGTCAGTTCGGATTCCTGAAGCTGTAAGTCTCCTTACCTCCACGCTTAATGAGCAACACTTAAAACTTGCCTTTGGGTATCCTCTAAAGAGCCGTGTAGCTGCTGACTCCCCTTGTCCCACTGTTATTTACTGTGCAAATAAGGGAAATTCTGTTTCTGCAGAAGCTCTTTTATTCTCCCCTCCCTGTTATATCAATATTCTAAGTTCAACTATTTTAATGGTTTTCAAACCAGGCTAATAGCATACTTAGTAGTAGCACAGTGCAATGTTTTTTATATCAGATTAGGAAAGATTCAACCCGTGTGGCCCATCGCTGGTCTAAGGTATGTGTGCAGCAGTGCTCTCTAAATGAACACTAAATTGGAGGAGAAGTGGGAGCATCATTATCACAGAGGCAGGGAGGGCACTGAAGAAGCTGGAGGCAGGAGACTGGCCTCAGCAGAAACAAAGGAGAAGAAGTAGAAAAAGAAAATTTAGACATGAAGAGGCAGGCAGACAGACAGACAGAGGGACGGCATAAAGAGGGAACGTTTTTCATCCTTACAGCAAATGCAACCTATAAAAGTTGGGAAGCATTTGTACAAAAACACTGGATTGCCACTCAGCATAACCGATCGGCATTTAATCATTTCCTGGGAGGCATGAGAAGTCAGTGACACTTGTGATGAAGAGTGCTCAGGGCCAGACAGCAGCACGGACTGCAATCTTCTGCCCCGCTGCTTCTCTGCTTTTCCTAAGTGCTGATCAAAGGTGTTGAAACAGTTCCTGCAGACTGAGGGAAGTTTAAAAAAATCACGACTAAAGGAAAATGAAAGTATCAGACTTTCTATTTATCTGCTGGTTTTGAGCATCTAGATTCACAGTGGGTACTAGTTTTCCATGACATTTCATCTAAGCAGAAAAAAAAAAATGAATATAATGGCTCTGTGGCTCCAGAAGGCCTCGCGGTAGAATGGCACATGAGCATTCAGCAGAGCTGGTATGTTTTATACGTGCCTGAAGTGTCAGAGGTAGGGGCAAGAGAGCTAGGATGCTGAAACCAATACACAAAAGGAATGGATTAAGAATGAACTATCTTCTTGATTCCTCTGTTTCCTAGCTCACTTCAGTTGGTAAGTAGCAATATTACTTTTATGCAGTTTTATGCTTTTTATTAGGGTTTAACATCCAAGACATAACATGAAAATTATTTTCCTCCCTAAAAACATCTTCCATCTACTTCCAAAAGCAGTAAGGGGCTTCTATTGCAGAATAACTTAAACCAAGATACACGTAAACAGGACTATTTACAGTCTAAATTTCAGATGACAGTTTGATCCTAGGCCTCATTTTTGTCACTGACAAACACAATTCCTGACTTCTTCCAGTAACAAAATTCTATAATGAAGCTGGATGCCAAGCTAGAAACAAATATATGAGCTTCAGACTCAGTTCAGTAAAGTAAGTGACTGAGAAGGTTCTGACGAGTCGATGGATGCATGAATGGTTTTGTACAGATGGGAAATCTAATTACTTCTTTTGAATGTCTGCATGTGTAGAGCCTTGGGTGATGCCCAGGAATATTCAGGATCATAATTCTTGTAACACTGTAAACTTGTACCAGCCCTTATAAAACCAATGAGAGATGTATATTTAGAGGCATGGAAGAGCAATGCTCTACACCCTAAATATTAGGGCTGATGGGGAAGTTTTACCTGTGTGGAGGTCCTCCCAAGAGAGAGAAGGGAAGGGAATAAACCTAAACATTAAATGTTAAAGCAACCACAACCAGGAACACATGGCAGTCCAGACAGTCCATTGCCAGTTAAAGTATGTGGCAAATTCAAAGGCCTAATTTAAAGCTGGCAATATAAATGTCTGTGGAGGCTTCCAGAGAACCAGATGTCTCATGCCTGGAAGAGTCTCTTTACTGACTCTGCTTATGCAGCCTGTAATTGATATCCCAAAAGGGCAGCATAAAACATTCATAATCTAATGGGAGGTACTGCGGTCCATGGCATACTTAAGAGCTCTTTTATTTTTTTATTTGAACAAAAGTTTGAAAATCTTTCTTACCAAGGTAAGACACAAAAAATGGCCTTTTAAATAGTTCGTCTTACTACTTCAAGTAGTGCCTTGGACTTCCGTGGGCTCAGAATCTGTTACCAATATAAGTGAATTTATTGAAAAATGTATGTAAGACAGAGTATGGAGGTTTTAATTTAATTTGATTAAGTCAGTTTATGGATAGATATTATAAATATTTGTGCAGAGATGTGGAGTAAGGTTGGGGAATGCATTACAGTTTCCTTCACTTTGGAGAAATCTGTAATTTTGGAAAAAACAGCTTGCTTACTACCAGGTGTCCAAAACCTGAATTTGCTGAGCCAGACTACCTCAGACTTAGGCTTCTTAATCTAATTTTATATCTGATTTTTTCCCCAGAAACACAACAGGTAAATCAAAAGTAAAAAAATAAAGTGGCAGTTTATTCATTTCATTTAAAAAAACAACCAAGTTATATGCTTGAAGAAAAGTTTCAGTTGAAAAAAAATCTTTATTTGAGCACAGAATTAATGCACTATGGTCTGAGAGTCCTTTCTATTACCATGAAAAGAAATGTAATCTACTTCTCATCAGCTCTGATAAACAAAAATCCCAGAGTTTTTATTAGATAATAAGGTTTTTGTTTCCAAGACTTAGTGCTCTGAACTGAAATCTGTGAAAATCTCACCTATTTGACTGGTAATCACTTTTTCCTCAATTTAAGAAACATTCATTTCTGGCTGCCTCCTGATTTTATTGCTCTAACTCCATCAAAACTGTTCTGCAGTACCTTGGCTGTCCTCCCATAATTCTAACTGGCAAAGCAGCAATTCTGTGTTTTCTGGAGCTCAAGATGTGGTTACGAGTGAGTTATGGCTTAGAATATTCACGCTGAATGTGATGCGATAAAAGTTTGGCTCTTCTTTGTGGAGAAGTCACAGAAGATAGTGAAAGGGCTACTTGGAAGGCTCACCTCACTGACAAAGCGTAGCAAATCCCATTAAGCTGTCAAGTACAAATCTGGTGCTGGAGTCCTGTGGCATCTCTGGTAGCAATCAGATGTTACATGCACTGCTCTGACAAACTACAACTGATTTCTTCAGACATGCCTTTACATTTGTTTATCACTTGAATGCTAAAGAACATTTGCTGCACTGATTATTTGTTAAACATCAATCTGGCATCTAGTTTGCCCAAATAATAATTAAAAAAAAAAAAAA
>WBMW01005926.1:166428-204155 GCA_013396635.1 Penelope pileata
AAAAAACAAGCAAATGCAGAGATTGTCTTTACATGTGAAGTCTTGCACTGCTACTGAAATACCAAACCCTCCATCTGAGATTTTATGTCATTCATTTTGTTTAGACATTTCACTGCTATGCTTGTAGAAGAAAATACTCCATGCAGCAAAAGTTAGATTTATGAAGCATGGTGCAAACATGTTCTGCATAACAGCGGGAAGACAGTAAATGCCTAGGGCATTTTGCAATTGTCCTGGGAATTTGGTTTCTAAATCATCTCAGATTTATTACTGTAACTTTCATCAGATACCTGATACAGTAAATGTTTCTAAAGATTTTATAGTTTTTATCTAGCAAAGATGGATTGTTTAGTCTACCTTACTGAATGACATCATGCTATTTATACTTTCTGTATGAAAGACAGTTACCTTCACATATGTTGCTTTGACCTAACAGGTTTGGAGGTAGAGTTAATGCCTTCTCCATTTCAGAAATGTTTATGGATATATTTGCGTGAATGTATAAAAATGTAATTTATAATGAAAAAGGACGTTGCTATCAACTTCATCCAGGGTATGAGTTGCCTTAGACTGAAATGAGCAGGATAGATAATATCTTGTAGAGCTATTGCTTAGAACTTCCTGCTTACTTCCCTCTTAATTGATCATAATTTTCAACTCAGAAACATGCTAAAAACCAATAAACAAACCAAAAAAATCCAAAGAAAATGGGAGAATAGGGTAGTCAGTTCAGATGGTGCCAGTAGAGTCTTGCACTCAGGTATCAACTGCTTCTCAGCCTTGCTCATAGCAATTCAACACATCAAGAAATTGAGCTTTATCTGCTGGTACTTGATGGAAAGTATCAGTTTATTTCATAAACGTAAATGACCTTCTTTCTTGCTATTATTATAATTCACAAAAAAATAATGAAATGCTGAAGAAAGCTGCTAGTTTCTTAAACGAACTCCATGCTTACAAGCCATTTTGTGCAGCATTTGTTGCCTTCCGTCCAACTGAAAACAAATCCCTAAATTGAAAGCACTCACAATAAGAAAAGTTTGTTAAGCTTATTTGCACCAGTGCTATTTGTCATCCTGGCTGGATCCACTGTCCAAAAGAGCTGTGACAGAGATGAAGCTACTACTACTTGATTAGACAGTAAACAAAAAATGTCTGAAACCTGGTGTTTCCTGCTGATCCAGCATGTGGCAAAATGCCAGTCCCCGCCAAAAACTGTTCTGCAGGCTGTCTGCATCAACATTTGAGGACAGCAAAGTAAACAAGGGGGGTAAGAACAGAGACAGGTAGGAGGAAGAGGAGCTGTCTTTAACACAGCAGGCTGTAATCTCAGCTCGGCACCTGCATCGCCAGCAAAAGGAAAGGTCCTTTGAACATGACAACTGAGAAACTCTGTGCAAAGGCTTTCTGTGAAATAACTTTTGATGCCAAATGCTATTTCCATCAGGGAGCTGTTACTTGCCAAGATACGTTCCCCAAGCAGCATTTTGACTAAAGTCTGCTTCTGCTGCTGTTACACCCAGTGATTGTATCACAGCGAGTCTCTAATGTACTGCTCCCCATCTGAAATGCCAGAGAGACGGAAGGGAAAGATTTCGTTGGTCTGTGAAGTTTTGGAGAGGTTTTTTTTTCTTTTTTTGTGAACACAGCTAAATTGGTTTTAGCTCAATTTGACCGAAATGGACTATAAAGGTGCAACAAAATTTCACATGAAAAAATATAACATTTGTATTATTTTGAGTACAAAAATTTTGAAACCTGTGATGAATATTGAACCTTAGCCTCACTCTTCATTTTGTCCTAGAAGAGAACAAAGGAGGGCTACTTTGATATGCCTAAAGGAGTGGAGTTTAGCAAAATTATAAAGTGTGTTTTTGGGAGGAAATAAACACAGACAGCACATGCCTACCAAACACTAACATTAGAACTTAGATACACAGCTGTGTTTATTTTTGCTGTCAGTAATTAAAAATCCAGCTAAAATCGTATTCTGTGCTTTCATATGAACACACAATTACAATTTGTATTGTCCTTTTTTACACTGCACACTGAGATAAACTCATGAATTTCAGTGTATAAAGTTGTGATGTGGAACATATGTGCAAACTGAGCTACGCTTGATATGTTGTGTGAAATAACACCACACAAATACAGAGCTGTACAAAACTATGAAATTGTCGGCTCCATTTTCCTGCAGCTTCTTTCTTGTTACAGTTTGTGTCCCCAGCTATCCTTACATAAAGCTTCATGGAAAATGGAGTTGGCATGCTCCATGCTATGAATAAGCTGCCAAAAACTTACAGTGCGCAAGAAACAGCACAACATATGAGGTAGCACTTTGCATTTATATCAGAATTCTGTGTTTTCCATCTCAAATGAAAAATATATCTTTTTGTTGTACTACCATTTTTCTTTTGTAAAATAGATAGTGGAGTGACCTAGGCCATACATCAAGAGAAGCATCCAGCAGGCAATGTTTCCTTCAGCTAGTCCCTGCCACAAGATAAGACAACTACTGACAGCTATTTTTCTTTCTTCCATCAGACACTCTTTTATGCTCCTCCTTCCCTGCGTCATATGAGCAATAACCAACCATAACACAACAAAACCCCACGGCTATGGGGACACAACTCTTGAAAGCAGTGAGGCATGTTCGGTGTTGCATTTGAAACAAACTTGTTTTATGAGCAAGTCTTCACTGCTAAAAGAAAGCATCTGACTGTTCCTCAATGGATTCCAGTCTTCCTCTGACCTTACTTCGTAGTATGACATCTGGTGTTTTATAGCCATGGAGTGTAAAAACAAATACTGAGCGCGTAATTTGATAACTTTAAAAATGTTACCTTCAACTCACCTATTTATTTATTCTTGTAAGCAGCAAAGTTCTTTATACAATGACTAATATAAAAAATCCTTCTTTGTTTGCCTGGAGTTCGTGCTATTTTTTTCTCCTGAAAAAGTAATATTTTCCAGTGGGGCAGATAGACTGTTGGTTTCTAAATACACCCTAACAATTATGTTTTCTATTGGCTGCTGTGAGCCTGGTCCTCCTGCTGAGATCTCTGTGTTTTCCTCTTGCATAAAGTCCTTTTTTGTGTGTGTTTGTGTGTGTTGTTTATTTTATGTAGTTTAACAGAATGATTATTTAGCATTTTATTAGCCAGCTATTAGCTACTCCATCATTATGACTGTATTTAATTAGCTCTAACAACACAACTGAAATCTGTTAGACCTATTTCAAGTAGAATAAACCTTTAAAATGTTGATCTTACTTCTCTCAGTTAATCTCGTGCCACAGTATATACTCCTGAAGATCAGTCTCCTCTTTCCTCATACCTCCTAGTTTTCACTGAGCTGCTGTCCTCAACCATACAAGAGGATGCTTTTCGTACCATTTGCTCTTCCCTTTGAATGTAGCTGTGCAGCCCACAGCCCCGTGGCTGGTGTGACTTGCTGCAGGCTCTGTCAGCAAATGCCTTCTAATTCAAAGACCACCCCTGGTGCAGTTGCCATACATAAAAGCCCATAAGTATTTCTTCAGCAGAGATAATGGACTCTGAATTAAAGAAAAACAACACGGGAAGATCAGGTTTCACAGAGCATGGTGTGGATCGGTTGTTCTCTGTAATTCTTCACCCTGAGCTGTTTCATGGCACTGTTTCGTCTGCAAATTGGTAGGACTATTATGGTTCGAAAAGGTGAAAGCTGTAGGTCTCCTGGCTTCTCAGTTTCATTCAGCAGAAGTAAAAGATCAGGTTTTCCTTAGCCCACCGTTCTCCAGAGAAGCACCTAGAGGGGCCACCCCTCATGCAGGGAGACGTGAGGCTTAACTCACCTTGGGCACTAATTTCTCCTGGCTCCTTACTTTATAGTAAATAAGCTTTACTGCACTTTTCCATCATGTTCCAGAGTCTTAAGATAATTCACAGAATCACAGAATTGTAGGGGTTGGAAGGGACCTCGAGAGATCATCGAGTCCACCCCCCCTGCCAGAGCAGGTTCCCTAGTGCAGGTTGCACAGGTAGGCGTCCAGGCGGGTCTTGAATATCTCCAGGGAAGGAGACTCCACAACCTCCCTGGGCAGCCTGTTCCAGTGCTCCGTCACCCTCACAGTGAAGAAGTTCTTACGCATACTTGTGTGGAACTTCCTGTGCTCCAGTTTGTGGCCATTTCCCCTAGTCCTGTCACCACACACCACTGAAAAGAGTCTGTCCTCATCCCTTTGCCTCCCACACTTTAGGTATTTATAGACATTGATAAGGTCCCCTCTCAGTCTTCTTTTCTCAAGGCAGAACAGACCCAGGTTGCTCAGCCTTTCCTCATAAGGGAGATTTGTCTTTCAGCTGCTTTGTACTGTCTTCCCACCTGTGTGTGACACATGGAAATCACTACAAATAGTTCTGTACTTTGGTCAGGCAATGGCTGTCTATGCTTTCTTACTTTTTGTATACCTTTTTGTCCATCATTCATTGTATGGTGAAAAAATGTCGGTTATCTTATGGAAAAGAGAGGATAGGTCCAATGAAGGAAGGATGGCCATAGGAAACATAGCACACAGGCGGGCTGCATGCTGCCCATTGCCTAGAGACTAAGTATGCATGGAAGAGAGGTCTTGGATCATAAGGTGGGACACAGATGGTCCTGAAGTCTCCAGGTCTGTGACACCTGCTAACCTGCTTCTGAACTCACAGAACACCTGTTTCCTAGTTTGATGTGTATTTTTGGCAGGTGGGGCTAGATGCAAGGCCTTCAGAGACATAACCACCTCATGTAACAAACAGCACGCACCGTAGTCAGAAAGAAAGGCTGAAGCCCCTTTGCCCTTCCTCACCACATTCAAGCCTGAGACATCCACGTTGGCCTCCAGTCAGCCCACAGCCACCTTGGATGAGCAAATCAGGGCCTTTTCCATGTGTCTGTCTGATAGGGGTTGATGGTATTGTCTGGGCAGCCTGATCTAGTCAGTGGCAACCCTGCCTGTGACAGGGGGTTGGAATGAGATAGCGTTAAGGTCCCTTCCAACCCAAGCTGTTCTATGATTCTATGATGACTCGGTGGTGTTTGTCTATGAGACATAACACACTAAATGTGCTTGGACAACACATAGCCCACGCTAAGATGAGCACAGGAGCCTGGCTTCCCATGCTTCCCACTCCTTGCAGCTGCTGTGGAGGGAGAACCACGGCTCTCCCTCATGATGATAGTGCAGAACAGAAACCACTCTTGCAGTAGAGATCAAAATCTGCATGATAATTACACATTTTGCTGCAAGTACAGTTCCAGGCTAGGCTTCAGAAAATACTAACATCACAAACTATTTTTATGCTGTTGGATAGTGAATATAAATGCTTCTACCCTTTGTACTCCAGTGCTTTGATTTCCTCTGAAGCTTTATTGAATACACTATGATTTAAAAATTACACCCGAACCGCTTTAGTAAAAGCAAAACAATAGAATGAGCTCAGCTGAACAGACTGAAGGTGAAACCATTCAATTTTTGCAAGAAAGCGAATTACTTAGGCTATGTTCCATTAACTAGATGTCTCATCTATTTTTCGTGTTGTCACTGTCACAGGCAGATGGATCAGAGCTCCGGTCTGCTGACAGCAGGGCTGAATACAGACGTGTCCTTGTGCCGCAGGATGTCCTCACACTGTGTACTGCCGGCAAAGATGCAAGCTCATGCTGCTGGGACACGAGGCTGATTAGCTCGGACTTGGCAGTGTGCTTACATGGTGATTCTTGTTATTTGGTACAAATTTTAGGCAGAGTATGTTCTTGGCTGCCAGTCTTGTACAGCACAAGTGAACCTGAAGTTTATTTCCCGGTTGAAAACAGAGCGACAAAAATGCCAGAGCTCTTAATAAAAAATCCTTGTCTAAATGTCTGCCTTGTTTTCTTGGGAAATAGTTACATTTTGTCTGACATTAACCTATTTAATGAATATTGAGGTTATTTTTCTGTAGACACTATTATGTCAGCCTTGTCTGTGACATAAAGAAGGACTTAGAATTTCTTAAGAGGTTAGGTATGATGAAACCCCTTTGGTTCAAAAACTCATATGTGGCTATGGCTAGTGCAAAGCTTAACTTACTCTTCAGTTTTTGCACCTTTAAGAAGATGCTTATTTGAAAATAACTATCCATTATTGTCTCTGTGAGCCCAAAGCACTCATTTGGGATTGCTCCGCTGACATCAGTGCAGGGAGAAATCTGTCTGTCGGGATTGTTTGGGAAGCCAAATTCTACTGAGTTTAAAACCACATGTGGAATTAACTGGGTTCAGAGAACCTTCTCTTGTGCATATGTGCACAGGAGTCTGAACCCGCTCTCCCAGGTGGGTGCTGGAAAACCAGCCATTGCCACCCCTAACAACCCAGGGGCTCTAGAGCTGCCAAGTCACAGACTGACAAGCTGAGAGCTAATCCTGGTAGAAAAGAAAAATATTAGAAGAAAGGAAGAAAAATGCTTTTTTTCTCTTTTTGCTCCTGGAATTGGTTTGCTGTAGGCAGAGGAGTGCCAGTGCCAGAACAGGGGCAGGGGGCTGCACATCTGTAGCAGCAGGAGCACAGCTGGCTGCTCTGGCAGCGGCTGGCCATTAGCGGGTGCAGGGGCTTGGCTGTGCCATCGCCCTGCAGCCCCAGAGTAGCATCTGGTGGTAATCTCGGTAGGCGCACAGTCGTGTAAATCAAAGTGCAGCAGTTTTTCATCAGGCCTGCTAAAGTCATTTTTCACATCTGTCCTCAAGACCTGACTTTCTTTCAGGGTCCTAGCCCATACTTGACTTACATAATCAAATGTCTGACTTCAGTGGATTAATCTGTTCATTAATTTCAATGAAGTTAACACTTTCTGTGCCTTGGAAGAATAAAAAAAAAAATAAGGAAGTGGCCAAAATACTTTTATAGTTTTACCACGGGTGCCATCCATCTCTCAAAGCAAACAGAAAGCCTGTTATGTTGCCTTGTACTTAAAATGTATCTCCTTTTCTGCTGTTTATCTGAGCCTTCAAACTTGCAGGATGCTGTAATCACAAATTATTATCCAAACTGAACATTAATATAAAATAAAATAAAATAAGCCTCTTGCATGACCATTGAGTCAACCTTTAAGTCAACCATACGGTGCTTCAAGTTGTGTCAAGGGACAGAAAAGATGCTTTGATTTGATCAGACAAATCTGAATTTCCATGGCTATCTTTAAGCAGTTTAGAATATCTCCTCCTCAGCAAGTGCCACTCTGCGCATTGCCTGGTAACTGTAAGATGTGTCTTCTCTCTCAATAAGAGCACCCGGGAGTCTCGCTGTCCCCCGGGGAAGAGGCCCTGGCAGGGCCTCATGTCCCGGCCCACTCGGCCTGGCAGAGCACAGCCAGGCAGCCCTGCTCCTCCTGGGTCACGCACGGTGCCTTTCCCTTCCACAAGGAAGCAACGAGGTCCTTGGCCCTCCTTCTCGTTTGGCAGGCTCAAAGCGGGCAAAGTATTAGAAAGAAAGGAATATATTGTCCTCATCTGTTTGTTGCTTTGAATTTTAATTCAGAGTACTTTGGCCCTCCTACCCTCAGGTGCCTGGCACAAAAAACAATTTCAGAGTTTTCACTGCAGATTCTTTCTTTCCAATCTATCTCTTTATCATTCTGACCTGACATACTGAGTACAAATCAGCGAGCACGATCAATGCAGGTTTTGCTCTAACACCAACACCACATTACAATCACATCTTTTTACTCAACTATGTGAACACAAAGTTAATAAATCAGAATCCAAATGGACTGAAAAAAAATAGGATTGGGATTGTCTCCAGAAATTTACTGCCTATAGACCTGCTCCTGCAAATCCGAGACCAGCAACAGTCCTGTGAATCCTGTGGAGATTTGCCAGCAGCAGGGTTTTCAGAAAGAGGTCTAATTGCAATTATTGGTTCTCATTTTGCAATCAGACCTGATAATCATTGTCAAAAAGACAGCGAGCATGGGATTCACTGAAAGATTTCTGCATGAGGAATACTGAGCATAAATACGTAAGCTAGTTGGGCAGGGGACAGTCACACAACAGTTTATTTATTTTGCTGTAGAGGGTCAAACTGTAGGAAAATTCTCTCTATTTCCTACTGTTCATGCTGCTTGAACAGTAAAAATACTGAATGGTAAGCTACACTGCCTGTTCTTCATTTTTGCTTGTATATGGGTACTCACAGCAGGGTTTGCTTACCAGGACTCCTGGACAGACTGCCGCTCTATGGTCTCAATATCAGTTTCTTTCTTGACTTTTGTGTGAATGTTATATACGCAGTGCACCTCCTTAAATAGCATGTTTTACAATAGAAGATGGAGTACAATTTCTTTTACGCATTTGGAGGTAAAACTAAGGAGCAAAGATAAGTGAAAGACAGTTCTGTGAAACAGAGAGGACAGAGTTTACCTCTTGGAGATAGTGAGAAATGATTAATGGAGGCCATTCCCCTTCAAACTGGATCGAGCAATAAACGTTTCCTATGGTGTTTTGACCATGTAAGGCTGTTTCAGATGGACAGACCACATTTTTACAGATATCAGAACTTCAGGAGACCTTGGGCTCCTGATTATTGTGCTGTGTGGGAAACAGTCCTATGTAATGTATGGAACTACAGTTCCCTGCAAAGTGATAGCAACGTATTCAAGAAAAGTAGATTTTTAGCTTCCCTTTTTCAAATCTGCTCATTCCAGAACCTTGATTTTCCTTCTGGATTGCAAGTAAGTTCCACTGACTTTCATGTAGGCGGTTCACATACTTTAGATTCCATTTTTTTAATTAAAAAAAAACAGTATATACATTATTTATGTAGTACCTGTGCCTGACTAAGTGCTTTTGAACAAAACACCATACAAAAGACCTGTACAAAACACTCAAGGCTAAGAATGATTTTGAGAAGCCCATGAGTGATTCCAGGAAAGTGAATGCGCAGCAGCAGCAAATGGAAGGGAGTGGGTATGGTGTACAAGTGGGAGCATTGGAGTTCATGGAAACGAGTACCAAGCAGCTCTGGCAAAAGCTGCATTTATTCATTCCCTTTTTTCCACAAGACAGTGGAAGCTGGTGGATTCAAAGTGGGTGCTTTAGACTGAGGGAATAAATGGCCTTGCTATGTAAATTCTCTTTATTATAAGTATCTTTGTCTCAATACATCTTAAATTTATGTTGTTTTTTTGCAGAATGACTGCTGGACTCAAACCCAAGCTCAAACACGAATTTTCTTTGATAATATATTACATTCCTAATTGTAACATATATACTCTTAAAAATGAGGAAACTGTTTACAGGAATTGGGCTTACACTTTCCAAAGAATCAATCTTACTGGAGGACCATAGGTTTCATCTAAAGTAGGAGACCTAGGAAAGGTTCTAAGCTTCCAATTCTGGGTGCAAGCTTTGCCCACGTCCTCATTCTTTATGTCTATCCTTATCCCTCAGTCTTTCTGCTTCTCTTCTCCACATGTAGCGGCCAGGCAGGAACCACAACATCATCCATCAAGATCCTGATCTGGACAAGTACGGGACCAGGTTCTCCAGGTCACATGAACCTGGAGATGAGTTTAGACACAGCCACAACAAGGTGGGAGCCTTCACTCTGCCTGTGTAATGTGGATGTGCACTGTTGTTCTAATTAGTTAAAAAAAAGAAAGTAAAAAAGGGAAAGAAAGAGCAACTGAAACACTTCATATTTCTCATAGTAAGGAGGGCAGAGAGGCTATAAAAGATAGATTTAAAATGCCTGGACTTAGAGGAAAAAAGGAATAAAACCTTGGCAGTATTCTTTTTTTCCTTTAGGAGAACATAAATGATGTTGTGCAGGGGGAATATTAAGTGATGAGAAAATAGAAAAACTAACGTTGTGGTCTTGGGACAAGAATGGGTACAGAGGTGTCAGAGTTTTCATGGATTTCACTAATTTGTGCTCTTTTTAGGAATCACTAGTGTTTTTATTACAGAATTATTAATGATTTGATATGAGGGTACTTAAAATTGCTCGTGCGTGATGCTGGAGTGCTCATGGCTTTTCACCTTTTAGAAGCCCCCTGACATTGTCCAGAGAAGCAGTATGTGTGGTTTTCATCTGAAAGAATACAATTAACTTTGATATAATGCTGGTGGTATGCTTTCCAAATGTTTTTTTTTGTCAGTTGTGTGTATGACATTTTACTTTGACTTGGGAGTAGGAAAGGAGACCTGAGCAGAAGAGAGCAAGAACATTTATTGTACAGCAAAGCAGATCTTTTAGTCCCTGATTTAAACATTTGGAAAAAATCTGCAGAGTGGAATAGCAGAGGAGGAGTTCCTTTCCACTTCTCAATTCCCTCAGCAACTAGTTTTCATCACACTCCCATGTGTTTTTTCCATGAGACAGAACAATTGCCAGCTATTGTGTGTAAGGTATTGTGGGATCAGAGGCACTTAGCTATGGTATGCTGGGATCTTAATGGGCATTAAAATATTTGAAATTTGCTGAATGTGCTCAGATTTGATATCTGTGCTTGTCTGCATGACCAGTTGGTTTATGCAGTTTTTGGGATGTGATGTCCCAGTAGTTGCAGCATACTACATAGAATTTTCTGTTTCTTATCCACTCCAAATTGTTATGCAATAAGAATGCACCATAGCCTTTACTTGACAAAAAATAAATGGCTAGTGTCTGCTGCACTGCAACCCACAGAAGCCTAACATTTTGGAAGAGCTAACTTCTCAATACAATTTTTAAAAGGACCCAAAAATCTCGAGGAAAAACCTTAACAGAGGAACTGGACAACCTTTTTTCAGCCTTTACCTGCATTTGGTTATTGGGAGTGAAATGAGGTGCACTTCTGATGAGGCTTTGGAAGAACTCACAGGTGATGTGGAACAGAAAGGGGGGATAGGAAACAGAGGGCATGTGCCCAGCCACCATCTGTCAGGTGATGGAAGATGAGCTGGAGTAAAAGGAATGTAGTAGCGAATTCTAAAAACAAATGAGAAAGGTGCCTTTTCCCCTGAGAAATCTTGACCTGTTTATGGGAAACCATCTCCTTCTTCATGGAATACCTACGAGCTGGAAGATTGTTGCATTTGGTCCTAAGTAAATATGTAAATAAATAAATGAAATCCATCTCCTCCAGTAACCTGCTCTTCAAAACTGCCAAAAGGCCCAAAGAAGAGTAGCAACAAAGCAGAAGTGTATGATATTACCAGTAAGTACTCTTCCAGTGTACGCTTACTTTCAGCTCAGTGATCTCCTGGGCTGGATGTCATTTCAGTGGCACACCTCATAACAATCTCCCTCCCATGGATCTGTCAAGCTCCTTAAAATCCTTGTAAACATTTCGCATCCTTCAGCAGAGAGTTCCACAAGTCCCACAGCAGTGGGGTGAAGAAACTTCTTTTCAACCTGACTCCTACTAGAGTCATTTTATGCCTCCCACTTCTTGTAACTCAAAGACACAGGTCTCTACCCACCACATCCATGTGACTCAAAGTTGTAGGCATCTGTCATTCCCTAAATTGTTTCTTCCGGAGACCAAAGTATCCTAGCTTACTCAACAAACACGTATTTGCCTTTAGGAAGGCAAATACGTTTATGCCTCAGTCTTTGTAGGAGCTCAGTGAGCATGAGAGCTGCTGTCTCACTTGCTGCTCTTTGCTGAGACTTCCCAAATATTTGTCGGCTTCCCAAAGGTATCTGGAATATATTCACTTAAATATGTGTCCATATGGCATACCTGGCCTGTTTTGAACAGAGTTTGGAGGAGTTAGGTTGGAGAAACGTGGAATACCAATCACGTGCCTTAGGTCAGAGTCCTTAGCGAAAGAACTACAATGCTCTGTGCCTCCTCGTGCTGGCCTGAGTTTATGAGAAATGTTTTCCATTGCCTGTTTTTTTCTTTTCTTCCATCCTTTTGCCCTTATTATAGTTATGCCTTCCCCCTATAAGGTTCAGCTTCTGACACCAGAGAGATGACTAGGACTGACACGAAATTTCTTAGCGCAAGAATTCAGATGGTTGGGACGCTCCTTGAATGATGAACATCAGACAACTATATTCACCTCCTGATTGCCTTTCTTGAAAAGAACCTACCAAGCCATTTTTCCTCTGAGGTGATGACCAGGCTCAGTAGTGATGGCAACACCTGCTCAACTGATTGCAATCAATTGCACACACGGAAAAAATGACAGGATTCTGCCCAAGACCCTGAGCTCATGGCAGAAGCCTCAGAAGGACAAGATATATTTGTAATTCTAAAGAAACCCTCATCCTGCTTCAAGCTGATTTTTCTTCATCTTTTATTAACACAGAGAATGCCGGATGGTAGAAATGGAAAAGACTGGTACAATTATATCAGGCTATTTTTCCAGTTTGTTTTGCACTTGTGTTACACATTCCGGCCTGGTTATGAATGTGACCACATAATCAGCAAGACCTCTAAATACATCTCAGCTCCCTACTCCCTTGGCCTGTTGATCAAGAGTTTTTACAATGAAAACTGGTATTTTATTCTGAGGAGTGATTTTTGCTGTGCTTACTCAAATTCTGGAAGCTGACGAGAAGCCTCACTTTTCTGTGCAAGGCTCTATGTGAGAGCTACAAGGGCAGGGGTCTGCGGGGAGGGCTTGTGGGGGGTCTTTCACACACCACCCAGGGCTCATCAAATGTTCGAACAAGGAGATGATTGTTAAAAGGTTGACATTCATGAATTGAATTGAAAAAATGATGAATCACTTATATTTTCAGGGATACTTGAACCTACATGTATTTTTTTTTCTGTTTTAATGGACTAGGTTGTAGGTAGACACATTCATTTACACCTAGGGGATATGAAAGCATGTATTTTGGCATCTCGGATAGCCATCAACAGACAGAGCACATAACTACTATACAGAAAAAGTTATGTTCCAACACTGGGAGTTTCTTATTTATTCCAATATCATCTGCAAATGAATTGAACACAAACTTCCAAGATCAAAAACGTGTGTGTTACTGAGTCCATGGCTGTGCAATGGGCTCTGGAGATAACGGTGCTGCTGCACAGAGCTCCTGGCAGGACCCAGGCTTTATACAAGCATTTCTTTTTCTGTCCTGCTCCTTTCCAGCACGGCCCAGAGGGCTCCTGGCTTTGGTTCTGTGGGCAGGTAGATACCAGGGCCCCAGGAACAAAGTGGAGGTGGCAAAACAGCTGTTGATGGCTGAACTACTTTCTATCACAAATAGTGGCCCTGGGGGAATGGCTTCATGTCACACCAGCGACTCCATGAAGCTCAGGTAATTTTACTTTTTTTTTTTTCAAACTTCATTCTAGCAGTGGAATTTACATGCCCTGGATCGGATGCTTTAGTAAAAAGAATACAGCTCCTGCTTCCACAGCGCTGTGCGCATATCCCGAGGAATCTGCTGCTCACTTTGAAGGAGTTTTACACCGTATGTGGAAAGATGCCATTGGCTTCTCATGGTCCTATGCATGGCTGTCCCTTTATCAGCCTCATAAATCTCCTGCAGACACAATTTCACTGAAGACTTGCTAAAAGGAAAGTCTGTAACACAGGTGGGAAACGTACACTGATGATACCACAGTTTGCATTTTACTACTGCTCGGTCCAATCTCTCTAGCACAATCTCGGAGCTTAAATGCCACAAAAGCCCGGCTGGAAATACACGTGGAAGGGCAGGAGGGTTATCCCAGCTCCCTCACTGCCTGCGCTTTTCATGGGTTAAAACTGCACACACTTTTAAAACTTTCATTTGTTTAAAAACAGTTTCAAGTCCCATTAAGCGTATTCCCCAAAGGCAGATACACACCTCCATTCATTCCGGAGCACGCTGAAATCCCTAAAACTTTTCTTCCCTTATCTAATGGCCAGGACACAAACTTTGTTTGCTTCTCTTTCCGCGTAGCATCCTTCCCGGTGCCTCACAGCACCCGTCTCCTGCCGGCAGCACCGCCAGAGCCAACAGCTGAGAGCGGCGGGGCCGGCGGAGCGGTGCGGAGCAAGNGGGTCCCCTAGGAACCGCGAAGAGAGGAGAAAGTGGGTTTCCAATGAGCAGTGCAGCCGAGAGCCTTAGGTGGGAAGGAGAAGAGAGCCTTCTGTAACGAAATAAAACCCCTTTTTCTTTTTCATCATCATCTTCTTTTGATAACTATGGTTTTGTACTTTCTTTTCCCCACTGCTGAGGATGAAAGACTCATCCAAGAGAGGTGACAGGAGCACCGGGAACAGTGAGGAGAACAGGGAGAGTTGTGTTGCAAGTAATTGCGGTTTGTGGAAATCACGTGGATTAGTTGTTAAACTAANGGGGCCGGCGGAGCGGTGCGGAGCAAGCGGAGCGGAGCGGAGCGGAGCGGGGCACTTACCCGGCGTAGCGGGGGCGGCGGGGCGGCAGCGCAGCCTGGAGGCAGAGCAGACAAAGGGGCAGGAGCGCGGCGGGGCGCGGGCGGAGCGGCATGGTGCGAGCTCCCCGCCTGGCGGCTGCCGCTCCGCGCACACAAAGCCGGCGCGGAGGCGGGGGCCGGGGAGGAGCGGAGCGGNTGGGTTTCCAATGAGCAGTGCAGCCGAGAGCCTTAGGTGGGAAGGAGAAGAGAGCCTTCTGTAACGAAATAAAACCCCTTTTTCTTTTTCATCATCATCTTCTTTTGATAACTATGGTTTTGTACTTTCTTTTCCCCACTGCTGAGGATGAAAGACTCATCCAAGAGAGGTGACAGGAGCACCGGGAACAGTGAGGAGAACAGGGAGAGTTGTGTTGCAAGTAATTGCGGTTTGTGGAAATCACGTGGATTAGTTGTTAAACTAAACAGGAGGTAAAAGTACAGTGCCGGTATGGAATGCACTGATAGCTCCTTTGGTGCTTAACTGTTGATTTTGTGCTTCTGAAGTGCTCCAAGACCCACTGATCCTCAGCCTCTCAGAGAAAAAGGAGAGCGGGCTGCAGAGCAGTGAAACCAGCTGACATTTGACCATGTGTGAGAGCCCCCGTAAATCCCTGCTAATGCTTCAGGCACAGGGAGCTGCTTGGAAAGGTCTGTGCTAAACCACACACGCCGCGCGTTCTGCGGCTGAAAGGTGAATGCGCGTTTTCCTTTGCCCCTTCCGTGCTGGCACCAAACCTGACGCCAGCTGCGTGGTGGGGGCTGGAGATGGAGAAGACCCAATCTAGGGCATGACCGTTCCCTTCTGCTTGGTTACTGGGGTGTTCTCCCTGAACTCCCACTTAAAATCTCCAATGTGTTTCTGGTGGAGCTACACAGAGGTGAATTTGTATGTGTGCGCTTGGGCACAGATGTGCGTTCAGCATGGGGTGTTGTACAGCTGCTGCCAAAAACACTTTCCATTTCCTACAGGGAAAAAATCAACGCTTTTCTGCAAATCTTCATTATTGTAGTAAATGCAGCTCTAACTTTATGGACATGTATTAATAATAAGCCCTCCTGTCTGTTCAGAGGGGATTCAGAGATAAATCCAGCTGCCAGGAGGTTGAGTAACAGAGTTTTTCGGACCATGCCTATGATAGTGAAGCAAAAAGCAGGGCTTTATGTCCCTTGCTATTCTTGGTTACTTCTCTTACTATGTATCCTTGCTACACTGAAGTGCATCAGGTAAAGCGCTGGTTTATCGCAATAGTTGCAAAATGCAGTTCGGCTGTTGCTCTAAAATATTTGCTTTCAGGATAAAAACTTGGGTCTATTTGAGCTAGAGGGAGTTTTATTATTGGCTTCTGTTTGCAAAATGACCTGGCTATTCTAAAAGGTTTGGATTTATGACGAAATCCTGTCTTCATTTGACTTCAGGAGGATTTTAATATGGGCTTCTGTGGCTCTAGACTTCAGTGTTAAATCTTGCCTTTCTGCAACATTCCCCGAAAGTAAAATGCAGGAAAATATGAGAGAGAAAGGGAGTTCAAGCACCAACACCAAATAGTAAAGATAAATAACAGCATGTGGAATAACACTCAGAAGGAGGTATTGTTATCTTTGTTAACATGCAATACTTCTGCCTGTTTGCAATGAATTTAAAATTACACCTTTAGGATGGCAGAGAAGCTGGAGAGACAAATAGCTCAAAAATAGCTTTAACAGAGACTGGAGTAGTGAGGGGTACACAGCTCCCTTGGTCCCCCTCTTTGGTCCTCACTTTGAGTCATAGAGGGTGACTGGGCAGGCTGCAGGGAGAGCTGGAACTTCACAGAACTGGCAGGCAGGAAAGGATTAAAATGCTCCAGTCAAGCCTGGAAGTTTTGCATGTGGTAACACGTCTGGCAAGATGGGTCTATAAAACTTGCACCCAGTTAAGCAAAGAATTTTGGAGGAAGAAAGTCAGAGGTTCTTCTCCTCTGCTCCTCAGAGCTGGAAAGAGGAATTGCTGACATCAGGGTTCTGGTGTGCAGCTTTGACTTGAAGGTGATGAGGGCCTGTGAGGGAGCAGGAGGAGTGAGGGAGCAGGAGGGCTGGGGCACAGTTTTCCTCTTATGAATCAAGAGGTGGGATTTAGCACAGTGTCCCACACTTTACAGGGAGCACAGGCTACAGAAACAGAGGCAATCCTATATGGAATCCTACAGAAGGTGGTGAGGCACAGGCTGCCCAGAGAGCTGTGGATGCCCCATTCCTGGAGGTGCTCAAGGCCAGGTTGGATGGGTCCTGGGCAACCTGGTCTGGTGGGTGGCAGCCCTGCCCATGGCAGGGGGGCTGGAACTAGATGGTCTTTAAGGTCCCTTCCAACCCAAGCTATTCTGTGATTCTGTGGCATGAAAACAAGAACAGCTTCACATAAGGTGAGTGGGCAGGCAGCCTACCTTTGGTACCTGAACTTGAGAACATGCCATTTATTGAGGAGCCTGTAGTTGCACAGAACTGAAACATGTTTACAAGCATGTTTTATACCTTCCAGCTGTCCCAAGTCTCACCTTTGTGAGAAGGTTGTGATTGCCTGAAGAAATGATCCTTGCTTTATGCCTGTTAGAGCCACAGTGGTACAGAAACAGGAGTTTAAACAAGGCTTATGTCATTCTAGTTTAAATCACACCGGTTAATACTAAATTGGAATAAGGGTGTTCACGCTGGGTTTTGCGCTGCTGTAACTAGTTTATAAAAATTGAAGTTGATTGAGTGCAATGTTGTTTTAAAGACCTGGCCTCTGTTTCTTTTAACTCACACGGGCCTTGAGGCCTTAAAGATAGCAAGTGGCTCTTCTGGTTCTGAGCTAGATTAGGTTTGGGTCTAAGAGAACATGAAAGCAAAATAATCCATGAGTGGAAGCCATGGTTGGAGTTAACTTTACCTTTGTATAGTCAGGAGTGTTAGTGTAGCAACACAGACAGCTAGGGCTGGTTATTGGGGTTGTGCTGAGCTCTGTACTGTCAGGGACAGGCAGCTGTTGGCACCTGAGCCAGCCAAAATTTAGTTGGGCTGCCAGGCACTGCAGTAGGAAGACACTTAAGGTGCTCGCATCTCCTTTAAGTTGCTTCAACCTCCTGCTCAGGCTAACACAGCTCAGCTCCCTTCTTCATGAGTCTGCTGACAGCTGGTGCTGGGGAAGGTGCCACCATCACCCCGCCACTGCTATGGTCTAAGACACGGTGGCACAGGAAGGAATGAATGATCAGCTAGTTTTGAAATAATGAACCAGTGCTGAGCATTGCCTTGGAGTGTATTCAGATGTAATTAACTCTCTAAAATGAATTACAAGTGTCTTTAAAAGTGATTAATTTTCATTTAAGAATCTTGACACTGTCTGCAGCTTACCTGGGGATGCTGGATTACTATAACCGAGTCATTCTATTTGTGTCAAAGACACTGAACTATTATAAAACAGTTCTCAGACTCTCGCTTAAAATTTTCATCTTCTCTTCTGCTGTTATTCTGTTACTCTACAGAAGGACAGGCACACAGTTTAGATATTCTTTTCCGTTTATGTAGAAGTGAGAGATATTTGAGCTTGGGTATGCTTTAGAAGCAGATAAAGGAAATTAGACGTGTAACATGCAAATCATCAAGACATCAACCTCCCATAGGAGCCTTTAGAAGCCATTCTGGTAGATGGCGTCTGATGACAATATTGCATAACCTGACATGTTCTGTTCCTTAGCGTGGTTTAGTCTTGGAAACAGTGTTATGCTTGTATTCGTACCTTTCTTCACACATCTGGAATTCCTTTTTAAATCTACCCATAAGAAAGAAAAGTTTCTCTGAGAGACCTGTGACAGGCAACATTGTGAAGGAAAGCCTGATCTGTTTTGAGATTCTAACTTAAGACATGCACGGCCACTTTGTTTTAAACTTTCAGCTAAGAGTTCTGAAAAAGTGTTGATATTGACAATTGTGTAAAACGTTTATTCTTTTTTTTAAGCTAGAGGTGTATCTAACTGGATAGCCAAATTGCAGTGTGACTGTACATAGACTTTGTATCAGATGTCTTCTACTCCTGCTAGAGAAACAACATCCAAAAGGTTTCCTGTATCTGAACCTAAGGGATTTTCATTTGAGTGAAAAATTAGTCTTTCCTTCAGTTTCTCTAGTATTTATCTCTTGGTGAAAATTTTAAATTGGGACAATAGGAGTTTTAAAAATTTCTTGCACCTCATGCACAAATCATGTACATTTACTTTCTGACAAATGATTTGTGTCTAGTAACACATTCAACATGTATTACACAGTCTTCCAGCCCTCTCTGATTTCCATGCTTTGCAGTCATTAAAGATACTGGCTTTCCTCTAACTTCTAGAAGGATCGGATCTGTTTTGCAGATGGAGATACTAAGGTGTGGAGAGGTTGAATGATTTGTCCCAGGTGAAAGAGCAAGTCTTTGGCAACTGTAAGTCTAGAATTGGGGTCTCCTGACAATAGCCACTAGAATGTTTGCCATTAGTAAGTCTATTTTAGACTGTTTTGAATCTAAAAGGCAAAGGTATTAGTTCCAAAAGTCCCAAACTTGTCCAAGCATACTCAAGCGTAGATACAATTTCTTTTATTCCAAAGGCAGACGCATGTTCACAAGAAAAGATCATGTTCAGTATCTAGTTTGAATATACACATGGTGTTTGCAATCACTGGACACCCAGTAATGACTTTTTATAATCTTAAGAAGAAACAAAAAATAACCATGTTTATTTTGAATCACTGTGATAAATCTATGTGACTTCTGAACCAGAGGGCAATGCTTACAAAAGTTTGAGAGCAGCTACCATGCACAAAAGATGACACGTTTTTCGTTTATACCAACTACTATTTACCATATATGCATATGAAAATATTTAGAAGAAAAAGGTACTTTTGAAAGAGAAAGTTCAATGAAGTAATGTGGTGTGAGATTCAGATGACTCACAGCTGCAGAAGTTCTGCAGTGGACTGTCATTATGTCATTGACTGAATGTTCAATTTCTCAGTGGAAAAGAAATGTTGCATATAATACCATCTCAAGTATAGGTGAAACAAACTACTTCGCTGTTAATTTATCTGTCAGCTGCACTGGCACAAAAAGTGTATTTCCTCCTCCTCCCTTTCTCACCCTAAACATTGCCTGGTAATTATCAGGTCATTGAACCATCTGGGCTTAGAATGATATTTGGATTGTCCTCCAAATTTGGATGCCTCTATTGCTTGAAACTATATATAATTATGTACCATGTACTTCAGAGCTTTATGCAACTTGAATACTGAAAAATATTGAAAAGACTGAAAAATGTGAACACTGACAAATACTGGTATTGCAGGATCACGTCGTTCCAGTTCTGAAGTGTTAAAGAGGCAGGGAATAAATTCTAAATCTGATGAAATATGTTGGAATATAGAACAGAAGGAAATCAAGAGGATCCCCCCAAAGTATATTTAATGCAAATAGTCTCATAACCAGAAGGCAGTGCTAGAGTGAGATGACACCCCTGTCTATGATCAGCTCTTCAAAAAAACTAGATGTGTATGAGCACTGCCATGAGTTGTCCCAAGCTGGCAGACATGAATCTGTCTGGATCCCAGGGGCTCCAGCCATGCCTGTCCCTGCCCACCCCTGGGGCTGTCCCATCCTTCCTGTCCCCATCCCAGCCAGCTGCCCAGCTCCTGCCTGGGGCAGTGGGATGGGACAGGCTGCCAGGCCCTGCCTGCCTGGGGCTGTGGTGGGCCCAGCCACCCCCAGCCATCCTTCACAGAGAGTTGCCAACCTCTGCTTCTCACTGGTGTTAATTTGATATTTATCTTCTCCATCTTGGTAGCTGAAGCAGTGAACATGTTCACAGTCATGCAGTTCACACTGAGGGTGAGACAAATCAGAGAAGTCGAGCTGGCTTAAGCTTTTGGATACCTAAAGTTGCAATGTAATCAATAAATATGAAAGTACCATGCTGAAAAAGATAATCTGAACAAAAACCCATGCATTTTGTATTAACACTCTACCTGAATGTATAGCCACATTGAGTTAATTTGAATAATTCTGTTGACTTAAGAAGAGCTAGCACTACATAATTTTAATTCAAGAAAGATTTTCGTGATATCCAGTCTGGTGGAGGCTGTAGGATCTAGAAATGTGCACTGAAAGAATATGTCTAAAAACTTACCTGGAGTAATCTAGTGTTGGGGGCCTGTTCGTGTAGAACTCCAACTCTCCCTAAGAGAGAGGATTGAAAACAATTTGCAGAAAACATGAAAAAATTGCTAAAGGTGCTCAATATTTTCCTTTAGTGCAGCTGAAGCTCAAGCTGCCCTAAAAGCAGGTTTTCACCTGGCATCCTTGTTGGTAATACTACTTCACATAGTGGTACAGTTTAGGAAGGATATGTAATATAGCTAAAAAACATTTTAAACCATGTTTTAGCTTTTTTTCCTTTGCTGCTGATGGGTAGAGAGTCATCGAGGTGTGACATCTAAGCTAAACCTTACCATACATGATTGTAACGCGGGATCTCTTTTCCTTCATAGATTAATGCCTAGTGTCTGATATTTTGGATAATACACAGACTTTCACAGTCGTTATTGCTGTCTTAAATTTGTGATTTTAGGCATGACAGCATATGGTTGGGGCATGGGAGTGGAAAAATTTTTCCACTTTATTTTCGCTTGGGTTTATTAAACCTTCCAGTGTAAGCAAATGACAAAAACCCACCCACCAAATGTAGAAATGCACCTCTGCTTGCCTCTTGGTAGGCCACTTCCCTGTTGGAGGAATAAGCATAAAACCTGAAAGCAATGCATTTAAAACAAACCAACAAACAAACACTTTCAGGTGCTGTGTTACTGTCCTCAGACACAGCCATATGAAAACACCAATCAGTACTAGCTGGGCAGAGCACCTTTATCCTTCAGGAGTCTCTGTTAGTTAAACCCTCTTTCATTTCTCTGTCAGTGGATGGCAGTGGATGGCAGCTTGTTACTTCTGCAGGAGATGCTGTTCTGCTGTTTCACAACAAGCATTTCTTTCACATACCGTTCTTCAATCTCTGTGTGACTGCAAGCTGGATATCTTACAACAACAATTAAATAAGGTGTACGTGGAGCTTAGCTGATAAGTTGAAAAAACTCAATTCAGATTCAATTATCAGTTCGATTATGAATCCAACTACCTTGCTAAACTCTAGAAGACAATTGCGTTTCTCCAGCACAGCTGGTTTCTTGCTTTCCTGCCCACAACATGAGTCTGATGTACCAGACAAACCATGAACATTTTTTAGCCCAGGCTCCCTGGAGTGAACTCTCCTTATTCTAAAGCACCAAGGCTGTGAGGCCTTTTCCCAGGGAATGACTTACTGTTTGATGCCCTGTCTTAGTGCAAAGCTTAGTTGTGAAGATCCATGTGAATATGGACAGTCCATTCAAGTAACGTCTTTGTTAATACAGAAGTGTTTTGGCAAAATTGCATTTTCTTCCTGTGATGCAGTTTGTTGCTGGGGAGAAAAAAAAAATGAATGCAGCTCAGAATACTGTTGTTTCTGGGAAGATGGAAAATATGTCTGCATATTCTTCAGTCAAATTTTGTCAAATTGGTTGATATATCTGATAGTCAGAATTAGACTATCCACGCACCATGGAAACAGTTTCCATAGTGAAAATCTCTCAGCTCAGAGACAGTTCTCTCTGGATTAAACCCAAAGATTCCAACTGACTATCTAGAGCATCCTCTAACAGCTGGGAAGGTCAACACGTAAGAGAAAATTGCCATTCAACTATCTGAAGTTGTACCATCCTGCTGGTGGAGTATATCCCTACCATCTAGAGCAAGACAAGTGCCATGTTTCCTTTCGTTCCGTGCATCTTTAGTATTTAAAACGCCACTGGCTGGCTTAGAGGCAGTTGCACATTCTGTCAGTATTCTGCTACCTGCCAGAAATACAGAAAGTTGATGGCATCGCTATGCAATGATCTCGCTCTGTAACACCTTAGTGAGGTCAGTTACTCTACTGTAGAGGAACTGCTTTTAATTGCTGTAGGAAGGTCAGAGAGACTAAAAAGCACATAATAGTAAGGGCTCTCACATTAAATGCACTGTTACCTGTTTGAAAATTATATAGGTCGCTCCAAAAGTAATGCCTCCTATTTATTTCCATGAAACCTACAACAGATGTGAAGAGCACAATAACATTATTTGATAGAGCACATTCTCAGCTACAAAACACTACTTTTCAACACAGTCCCCACCATTAGTTGTGTGTTTTCACCAGCAGTGAGCAAGAGGCTGCATGTCACGCTCATAAGAATCTACATGGCCAAGACATGGCTTGTCCTTCATGTCATTGTTGCCACTGCTGAAACGCACCACCCACCACCTCACTGTGCTCACATCCACTGTTTGGTCTCCAGAAACATTCAGCAAGCATCAATGAATGTCAGTGGGTGCCATTTCTTCTGCATGGAGGAATTCAGTTCCACCCCTACGCTTCACACACACTCCCATGCCAGACGCCATTGTGTCAGACTGCTCCTCGGCTGCCATCTGTTGCATGGCAACAAAATGGAACGGAATATTGGGGGGAAGGTTCAACCTCTACTGCCATACCACCATCTGCCTCTGACATCACGGGCCAACATAATAAAATAGGAGGCATTACTTCCGGATCAGCTCTTGTAATTAAGGAAGAATTGTGGAATCTTGAATGCTTCTGGATCAATATGTTAACAAAGCCCAGGAAGGCACTGACTGGGATTTGCTGTAGGCTGTCAAAAAGACAAAGTACTTCCCCAACACCACTCTTACATGGAAATAAAAACTGTATTGAGTTGAATGTTCTTCGAGAAGAGGTTGTCTTACGGACTGAAGACATCATGAAATAATTTCTGTTCCCCGGGAAATAGAACAGCGTTGGCTAAAAGCCCATCCTGGTACCGCACTGAAATAGATGCGGCAATTAAACAACAAAAAAGCAATATGTAATAATGAAAAAAGGAGAAATATATAACAATTACTCTTCATAAATTATGAATTATGAGGGGACATAGAGTCAGAGAGGAATTCATGGCTGGCAAGCCTAAGAACAAAAGGGATTTAAATACATTGGGTATGGTGCAAATCCTAGCAATGGCAAAGAGCCACTGCTTGACAGGTAAATCATTAATAATAATGCAGAAATAGCAGAAGTGTTCAATAGAAAAATCTGTTGTGTGTTTGGAAAGAAGCAAGAAGAATCATTATATCCTTATACCACAAGAGAAGCTGTGGTAAGTCTGAGAAGACTGAGGGTTGAAGTGGAAGCAGTGCTAGTCAGTATGGTTTGTGCAAAAAGCTACCTCAGAAAATTTAAATTGAGTATTCTTGACATTAGTTCACAAAGCGTAAGCCATTCCTCCTGGAGCTGGCTTGGTGCAGATGGCCATATAGGTGCAAATATTCAGACTTTCAAGAAGTGCAGTACATGATTTAATACGGTATGATGTTCTGTTTAGCACAAACCAGGAATAACCCTGCGCAATATTAATAAAGCGTGAATTCACTACTTCAGAATCAGCTGACAAACACAGAAAGCAGTAATTATTAGGAAATTTTAATTAATGGGAAGGCTCCACAGATAAAAGAATAAAGTCTGATTTAGTATTTTCAATTGTGATTTGAAAGTAAATGTAAAATCACTACTGGAAAACACTTACATACAAACCAAGTTCAACCAGTGCAATAAATGGAGGGGTAATGAATTACAGATGGTCATTTGGATGACCTGATTTTTCTGTTTTATAGCACCTGAGACAAGTATTCTGTATTTTATGGGATCCACATTAAACGTGGAAAGTACCATCAGCTGAGATGGTTTAGCAGAAAACAGCAACAAGCCCAGTTGCCATTACCAGGGCGAAGTTGAACTTATCAAGTATCAATATGAAAGCAAAAGATACTAAATGACAAAATAAACCAAAACCTATGTAAGGGTATTTACTTCACTGTTTGGAGACAACAGATAGAATTTTTTGTGACTGGACCTAGCTGCTAGCCTGCTGATGACCTTCCACAAATCATCTCTTCCTCACCTCATGTTTCCCTGTCTAGAAGAGGAATAATGATGCACACCACTTTCAGGGAGAACTTAATGAATAGTGAAAAGTGCCAGCCAGTCTTACTGGCTCTGTATTGTCTTAACTACAGCCTCACATGGTGGATGTAGCTAGTAATTTCTCTAAAAAAATATTTCCTATAAAGAAACAGCCTGACAAATCACTTAACTAATGGAAAGTAAGGGCATCTTTTGGGGTCCTGAATCCTTCCAAAAATTGAATGACAGAATTCTCAAAACCAAGGAATTGGAATGACAAGATATCACCAAAACTTACTGTCCTGTGTCTGCAGAGTAGCCCCATGTAACTGCAAAGACACGTTCTGTTTTCCTAGCTAGCACAGATCACTTGTGGAAGGAGGTAGGTAGCTGCAGATCAAGCTTTGGTGTCTTCTTTTGGCACCTGACTAGGAACTACTTACTTTGAACACTGCCACGGTGTTCCAATCCAAATGACTTCCAGTAGAAATGTCATATTCCTTTTTATAATCTCTTTCCTACTAAACCTGTGGATAAACACCTCTCCTGCTTGTCCTGAGGTGTGATTGCCAGCGATAGCAACATCTCTGGAAAACTGTGGAAACAAAGTAAATCCTATCAAGACTGTATATAAATATTTGTAATAAACCCATAAAGAATAATTCCATACTCATTATACCTGATGCTCCTCATTTTCCAGCTTTTTTCCAAGACATCAGCCTCATGGGCTTGAAGAGCTGAAGGAGACACTGGCTATTTGCAAGTCCAGCACTAAAAACAAGAGCCGCTCTAAGGAACAAGTGGCTCCCTGCAGACCAAATAACCCACCAGTTCTGTAGGAAGGCTACTGTAATACTTTTAACCTTCTCAGAGAGCATGATACTGTATATGAGAAATGATGAGGGATATTTGTAACAATTGCATTAAGAAGCCCCTTTGCATTGGTAACACTAAAGAAAGTTCGCGTGTGATTCCTGTCCAAAACTAATGAAGCTCCAGTTTATGAAGAATAAACATGTAGAAGGGAGTTTTGGGGGGGGGGAGGTGAAGGGGGAGAGACTGCTGCTGCTGGTGGTGGTAGTATGAGCCTATTTAAAGTGCTGACCAGAACCTCAGTCTCTCTAGTCCAGATTACTTCCTTTAGCTGTGCCTAGCAGCAAGAAAAAAGCAACCTTTACATGGTGTGGAATGCTCTGTCACTCCCGTTAGATTTCATTCTGAATTCTCACAAACATGGACTCTGAGGTTTGATATTTCACAACTTTCTTACATGTAATTAGTTCCTAAATACACTGGGGTCTTCTAATCACATCTGGAAAAACTTTGCTGGGGTTTGAAATGTGTAGAATCTGTTCCACCATTCTGGTCTCCATCTAATCACTGAGAATATATTGGTGTATTTGAAAAGACAGAGATTCTCCAAGGAACATCTTAGCTTTGAAAACAAAAATCTGTTCCGCTTTATTTCAGAATCCTCACTATATCTTTCACTTTGATTTTACTATCCAGTTTACAAAACTGCAGGATTTTTTATTTTTATTTTTTTAAACCAATTCATTAAGAAGGCTACGCTGATGTGAGAAATAATTTACTTCTATCTCCTGCCACCTAGTGACAGAAGTAAAGCACCTCTGGTAGCTGACGTGCTTGTGCAACTTAAACTGTACATGAAAGTGGGGTTGTTTTTGTCAGTGTTCATCGCCTTAGCACAATAAAAATATATATTAAAAATATGTCAAAAGATCTTTTCTGCCCTTATTGACTCCCATGTAAGCACTACAACCTTATCTACAGCCTTTGGAAAGTGTTTGGCCTTGAAATAGAGTGCAGGTTAAGAAAACCCTATATGATCCATCAAGTAAACATGCATATTTTTACATATAGTTTTGGGTGTAATATGAAATAACTAACCAGTGGTCAGTACAATACTCTGCTACCCTCTTCATGGAGTAGGAGGTGTTTTGAGGCAGTCTACAGTTGTATCAGCCCAGGTGAAGCCTCTGGAAGTTTTCTGCACCAGCTGCCAGCAGCACAACTCCCTCATTGAGAGGCTGGGCAGCTATAAGGAAAGGGGGGCAGGTGGGACCAAGGCACTCTGGTACAGCCAACACTTTGCAGAGCTGACTTCAAGCTCATTTTATAGTGAGGTGGATCCTGTTACATTTTTCTGTCCTTTATCAGTCCACTCCTTTGCTCTACTTGTCCATTAGTTCCAAATGGAATTTTCCTATGCAATACTCTTAAGAGAAGGAGGATTAACCTATTCAGATATCCTCTGTGTACACTTATTAAGTGTTCTGTCTACACTTACTAACTTGACATTAACTTTTTGCTGTTAAACTCAATGTCACATATCAATTTTGTTAATGAGGGTATGAGCATGTAATCACAGGTACAACAACGACAACACTTTTGAGATTTTCATGTTGCACAGGTACATTACAACCAGCATAAATCAACTGCTTTAGGTAACAATCACATTCTGGCTCAAGTCTGTAAAATGGCAGTGGGAAGGGAGTTTTGCAGGAATAAGGTTTGAAAACAAGACAGTAACTCTACTGTTATAGTAGGGATAGTTCAGATATGTCCATGGACAATTTGCTTCCCAACAAGTTTCTTAATCCAACATTAAAATCCTTGTACAATTTGTCTTAATATTTGCAGTATTATATACATTACAGATCCCAAACAAGATCAATGCCTATAGTACTAGCAACTATGTGAAGAAATATTAAAATAAAGACATTTTTGGGAGGGCAAGAGAGAGAAGCATTATCGTTCATGTTTTCTTGACTTTTTTCCCATTCAGAACTAATGTTTTGAATCCCTTGCCCTCTCCTCAGTTAGTTTCTTGTGCAGACATTTCTTTTTGGATGGAGCCTTCAAATGAACAACAAACCTTGTCCAGCAAAAAAGAAAGGCAATTGAACTGCCAGTAATCACTGAGACAGCAGCCACTAAGTTATGGCATTCTAAAAGCAGTAAGTTCTAACATTTATTTGTTGAGATGAAAAGGTAAGCTGAGTAACCATACTTTTCCATGTACCTATTTCTCAGGTACACTGACAATTTTTAATTTTTTTTTTAAACTCAGACCTGCTCACCTATTACATTTGTAATGGAAAGCAAGGTGTGTGCATACCTGCAAAAACATCTGCATTTAACAATGCATATAAATGCTATTATATTAATGACATATTACATAATTATATTAAATGCTAGTGTAAAATGCTGCCCACTAATTGCTTAAGCAAAGGTGAACTTCACCTCTGTTAATGATGAGTCTTTCCTCAGCCTTAGGTAGGGATAAAAAAGTCCTGTCATGTATGCGTGAGTGTGCATAATACTCATATGAGCATCATTTGCGTCAGCTGTTCTTCAGGAAGATCCAGGAACTCATTGGTGGAATAATTTAGCATAAGACGTGAGTGAAGCAGAAGAATCAGGCTCTTTGTTTGATTTGAGGTCCTCTGATATCCTGAGCCAGTGTCTAACCATGTTGTGTCATTCTAAAATGAGTGAAACTTGCAAGAAAAAAAATTGATCTTTTCAGACCACTGGGCAGTGACATACCCCAAAACAGCTATCGCTTCTGCCTGAGTAGAAGTTCAGCCTGTCCTTGCATACTGTCTAGGCTTTAGATTGACAGTCCTCTCAAATTTACTTCCACCATTTCTCTCTTATTTGAGCTTAAAGGGTCGAAGGTCAAAATATGATATGACATTGACCTGAAGAATATGGTTTAATTTTGGTGCAAGGTGTCTTGTCATAGCGGCAAGGCAAAGTTTTGACAGACTCCCATAAACAGTATTACTGCAGGGATACCATCTTCTAAGCCTGACAACTTGGCAAATACCATGTCGTTAAATTCCCTTTTAGTTTATCTCCCAGAGGGGATAAACTTTGCAGATTTATACACATAAACACATACAAATGTAGATTAAGACTACATTTTAACACTTATGCCAGTCAGTAAAGCTCCTGTGATGAGTAGGCAGATGTCAATGTACTTTTGGGTCAAGGAAGCTATGTGGGAAGGAAATTAGAGAATTAATAGAACCATGGATCTTCCTAGCACTTGTCACAGAAGTGCTATATAATGGGCAAAGTTCACTCACCAATTATTCCTTCTCCCTTAGCAAGGGGAAGTTAGAAGAGGCTTGTGGCTAGACGAAGCCACAGAGTCTTTTCCAGGCTGCTGATGGACAAAGCAGTACATGTTCATCTCTGTGCCCAAGAGTACATATAGTCGGGGAGCAGCAGTGCAGGAAAAACGACTGCAACTGAATTAGATATTCCTAGATTGTATTTGCAACTGAATTAGATATTCCTAGATTGTATTGTGCTTTAACAACTCCAATTTTATGAGGAAAATGCCTGCTGAAACTAGAACACTCTTTTAGGCTGACTTTATTCTGCACTTGCCACCTTTCTGTTCCTTTAGCTAGCTACAAGTAGATGAGTACTTGCATTTTCAAACTGAACTTCAAATTCATGAAGTCCACTGAAAATACATAGGATGCTCTCTCCCTAGGTGCGTTTACTTAGTCTAGGAAGACCACAGAATAAACTCTCTTCCTTTTGCATGCTCTGCCCAACTCATTTATATAAACTGATATTCAGTTACCTCTTCATTAAACAGCGCTTAGCATTTAGAAACAACATCCACAGGTTATAGAAATTCTGTGCAAAACAGAAAACAATTCTGTACAGAAGAAGACCACTCAGTAAAGAGGATCCACAGCCTTTATGGCTTAGCAGCAGGGGTGGGGTGGTGTGGGGTAGAGCCAGGACAGGTGGCAGAAATTAGGTGAGGGGTTGTTCCGTACCACGTGGCACCATGCTGAAGGGTATAAAAGCTGTGGGGAGGACCTAGAGTTAGCTGCTGCTCAGGGGTTGCAGGTTGTTGAGACTTTGTATTTGCTGGTGGTTGTTGAGAGGCAAGTAGATTGTGGATATGTGTCTGTATATATAGCTGTCGTTGTTTTTTTGTTCTTATTGTCTATCTTAGTAAATAGCTTTTATTTCAATCCATAGGTTCTATTTTGTTCTCAGTTCTTTCCTCCATCTCAGTTATGGAGGGGAGGGGAGGGGAGGGGAGTGTGTGGCTTTGTGGGGCTTTGTGTTTGCTGGGTTGAACCACGATAGAATCATAGAATGATTTGAGTTTAAAGGGACCTTGAAGGTCATCTAATTCCAATTCTCTTGCTATAAGCACTGATGTTTTCACTTAGTTGCTCAAAGCTGTATCCAGCCTTGAACACAGGTTCTAACAGCTCTATGCCTTCCTGATGTTGGAAACTTCCTGGCCTAGATATAGTACTCCAGATCAGGCCTCATAAGGACAGAGCAGAAGGGGACAACTCACTCCCTTGCCCTGCTGGCTGGTTTTGCTTTGATACAGCTCAGGATATGATTGGCAATATATTAGTTCATCACTTAATATAGTTGTGTAGTCTTAAAGCAGGAAACTTAAGTTGCTTTAGCAGGACTTGGAAAGGAAGTATAGCCCTTGATATCCTGAGTTCAGGAGTATCAGTGTTATTGGAACAGGATCTAGCTCCTGCCAGTGATGTGAAACATCTTGTTTCACCACAGTCAAATTCTAGTGTTTTTTAGCACCAACTCAGACTGCTTTTTTTTTTTTTGCATATAACTATTTTGTGAAATAAATGGCCCTATCACTGGAATCAAGGAATACATGAAGACATCAAATACAGTAGGAGACAAAGGTAAGAATGGAAGAGACTTCAGAGGTCACTAATGTGCTGACAACTTTGTAATCTTGTCTTCTTTGATGGAGTGTGTTGGAGTAGGGTTTAGCTTTAAATATGATGAAGAACTCATTTGCTAAGCTGTTCAATCAGTTC
The DNA here is from genome assembly GCA_013396635.1 of Penelope pileata. Lineage (NCBI taxonomy): Eukaryota > Metazoa > Chordata > Aves > Galliformes > Cracidae > Penelope > Penelope pileata. Next base: position 196,735 of record WBMW01005926.1, read on the forward strand.
AAAGAATCTGACAAAGAGAACAAGCTAACAAACAGCTAGACAGTTTCACATACTGAATGCTTGTCAGAAAGGGGAAAAAAAACTGGGTGATTGATGTGTAAGAGATCTCGAGAATCTTTTTGTTGCCTGTAGAGGATGAGCAGAAATCCAAATAAGGGAAGGTTGTAAAAGGTGTGCCATTTGTTTTGTTGTTCTGGTAAGGCTATGGAGAACACTGGAATGGCATTACAAATTTCCATTCTCCTCTAGCTAGCCGGTTGTCCATAAAGTTGAAATGAAGGCATCTTCCAAAATGGAGGAATTTCTATGCTATAATCATGATAGTATATTAGTTCTTTTGGTAGAATTGTATTATAAGACAATAACAGTGTCTGCAGAATGATTGCAGAGGTAGTAGTGTTGCCAGATGAGTGTAGGCAGGCATAATGTTCTTCCTTTCTCATTTTCTTTGTTCCCTACCCCAAACTTTAGTTTATCAAGTTATATGCTTCATATAACCCGTTTCCAGACATCAGCTCTCACAGACTCATTTATATGGTGATTCCATCAAAATAGGTGTTTTCCTCTGTGACCTTTGTTGATGCTTTTCCCTGCAGATGCATTGGGCTGTCAAATTGAAATGACAACTGCTTTCAGGTAGGCCTAGAGAAGTGACAAAATGACAGAGGAAGTCATGGGGTCATCATAACCTGACATATATCTAATAAAAAGTAAAATAATTCTCTATGGATTTCTCCTATGAGAAGTTTGACAGTGTTATTCATTGAGAATTAAAATTTAATGCATCTGCAGAGTTAGGGAATATTTTATGAGCAGCCAGAAGTAAAAACCAATCTAACAGAAAAACTCAATGTTACTGTTGTGCTTCTTAAAGTACAAAGTTCCTCTTAAGTGATCTTTTACATCCTGCTAACTTAACTCTTGTAAAACAAATAGCCCTGAGCTTCCACTGGAGCTCTTCTACAGGAAGATGCAAGGTGACTGAAGTCAATCCCTGTGTTAAACTTCCTCCAAGAAAAGTTCTCTATCACTGCTGAATGACAAGGGATCGTGGGTTCTGTAGGCTTCATAGGATAAATTTAGTGTTTTAGGCAATCCTGCTGGATTTATTCCTGCTGTTTGCAGAGTTGTAATTGCTTTTTGGAATTACTTATCTACTAACGTAAAGTCTTGAACGTCTTGCTAGGAACAACTCAAAGAGTTTTTTAAAAAGCATATTGAACTAGATGATCATAATAGTCCTTAGGGACATAAAAATCAGTTATTCAGTCATTCAAGGTTGGATACATAATGATCAGTAGCTTTCATCTATGTACTGATTGGGGGACTATGTGGAATGGGTGATCTTGAACTACCTGGCCACATAGCAGAGCTGCCAGCTTTGCAAGCTTTTGCTATCACAGAAACCACTGTCTAAATTGGGTTTGAAAGAAACTCACTGCTGGAGGAGGTCACTGCAGGCCAGGGCTGATGGATTTTGATGAGACAGTGTGGGGAGGTTGGTGCCAGTTCTGCTCAAGCTGAAGGTTTTTGTGAATTCACAAAGGAATACAGTCACCATGGCTGTCATTCACACACTCTTCTGCACTAACTTGACTAAATATTGAGAGAGGGGGAAAAAAACCAACAGATTCCTGACAGTGTCAATGATCTTGTTTCATAACCATCTGGGAACAAGGTGACTTCTCACAAGGGAGGCTTCTGGCAGTGTAGCTGAATCATTGACCTTGTAGACTTAAACGCCTGGAGCATGCAATAGAAGCTGAGGTATGTACTAAATTGCAGCACTCCTTGTAAGAAAAATGTTTTTACATTTTGGGCAAAATTCTCCTTTTAATTCTCACTGTGTGCTGAATTAGATATTTCTGTGAAATTTGCACAGAATATGTACAAATGTACATTGTGCTCTTTTTAATTTGAATTTCTCTTAGCTTGTCATGGTTCTGCTTGAGCATGCTGCATCAAATTAAGAAAACCACAAATATTAGACATTCTTTTCTAACTCTCAAATCAAGTTGAACTACAAAGCTTAATTTTCAAATGCTCCTTTGCTTGTTGCTGTCTTCATATTGCTGGTATCTACAGGTGAAATCAACACTAGGAGAGAAATAGTGTTAGCTGCCTTGCTATACTCAGCAACCTCAACCACTCTATGATTCTACGGATCTGTGGCATGACGTAAGGTAACCGTCATTTCCCCTTCTCCTTCTGAGATGCAGACCGCCATGACTGAGTTAGATTTGGAGAAATTATGTATAATGTGGCTAGGTGAAGCTGGAGTTGAAGGCTGCTTCACAGCAAAGTTATAGCAGGAATCTAGGACATCTAAGGCTCTTCTGGGTCTTAGAGGTGGAGGTTTTGACCTTGGGCTGGTGTCAGGCCTCTACTACTACCACACTCTGCTTCTGCCCTGGTCCCTGGGGGGAGAAAAGACAAAAGCAATGGGGAGAGTGGACAGACCCTGCACTCAGGAGTGCACAGCACTTCACTGACCCATTATCAGTGAGGGGGAGTGAGCCAAGAGCCTGTATTACTGCTTTTGTGCCCAAACATCGTGACTTGGCAGGGCAATTTTGAGTCAGACTCATGGCAGTGGGCACAAATTGAACATAGGAGGTTCTGCCTGAACATCAGGAAACTATTTCACTGTGAGGGTGGCTGAGTGCTGGCACAGGTTGCCCAGAGGTTGGAAAGTCTCCTCCTTAGAGATCTTCAGAGCTGCCTGGGCACCCTGCTTTGGGTGTCCCTGCTGGAGCAGGGGTTGGAGCAGATGGACCCAGCAGAACCACCCAACCTCAACTGTTCAATGATTCTGTGAACCCATCAGCAGTACTCCTAGACTGTTTACCTGACTTCTGACGTTATCAGTACGATGATGTTTCTAAATAACTTTCTAGCTAGCTTTCTGGAACTGAGCTCCCAATATCATAAAAAGAGGATCAACAATGCATAGAGTCCAAGCAAATCTGTATAATTCTTTTTTTTTTTTCATGCATTGATTTGTTTCTTCTTCAGAGAAAATAGCTTAGTCACTGTTTTTTATATTTTGGTTGTTGCTTTCCAAATTGTTTGGAGCTCCCATTTGAGCAAAGTTCTCTCAAGATTTTTGTCACATCCAACTTTTCTCAAAACTCCTGGGAACATTACATGTAATTTTTTATCACCATTCCATCACCTTTGTGAAATATTGTCTGAATACATTTCACTTCACAGATTATCATTTATAGGTGCTGATTTACTGGCACTTTTGTGGTTATTTTTACCATGCTGTATTTTCATCTCAGTGGGACTCACATCCTTGTGAGGCTGCAGATCTCATTGCTCTGAGCAGTATTGCTAGACAAATACGTAGGCTTGCTCATGTTTACAGCAGACAAGGAACAGCCCTTTAAAAAGGGATACTCGATTTTTATGTTGGTAGCACATAATGGTCTACATTTTTAATGAAATAAAGAATCTTATGTGTTAGATTTACATGATAACGCTAATATGATATCCACTGAAGATGTTCCTAGTGTTCAGTGTCACAAATGAAATGCTAGTAATTATCTCCTGAAGTGTGCAATCACAATCAACTCGTGTGAAGTTATGTGTAATAGGATTCTTCTCAATAAATAAAATCTGTTAGGCCAGCGGACATACTTAGTGCCTCCTTCTGTTCTGAAATAAGTGCAAAAGGCAGGGTTAGACTACTTTATTGCTTTCAGTGCAAGTTAGTAATGCCAAGAAGAGATGAGAGAAGAACTGGAGGCATTTATACTGACTGCAGAGTTTGAAAAGCAGCTTCCAATCACTAGGGCTTTCTTAAAATCAGTGTGGGCAGAATTTGTGAGTAGCATCCACTTGGAAATAGGGGGTTGAGGTTTTTCAGCTGTCTGACTGAAATGAAGAACTACTCCTTCCAACCACCGTGTCTCACCTTGATACCATGTTAGACTTAACAGAAGTTACTGAATTGTTCTATGTAGCTCTCAAATAGAATGGCAGATACTGGTTTTCTTCTTGTTAGTTCTGTAATTTGATTTTTGCCTATGGACACAGTAGGAACAATTTGCCAGTCCCTCCTTCAGAGGAGAGGTTCCCTGACTGTGAAGAGGAATGCAATGGTGAAATCCAGACCTACCTGCCCCTAAAGACCAAGTGAATAAGAAGCTCTGTAAAGAAATCAGTATTGGTAACAGTGGCTACTTCATTCAACTTTGAAGATGGAACTGGCTCAGACCAAGTCTCGGCTGAAGCTGGAATAGGAGCGTTGCCATTAGCTTGTGGCATATCAGTATATTCCTACTTTCTGTTCCTTTGTTTCTTCTTAAATTCAGAAGGCTCTTTTCCAAATGCCATGTGCAGCATGGGGAAACAGCTCCTGAATTGGGGCTAAGAATATTGCTATCTGGTATCCTGCGTGATGCCTGGAAAGTTGATGCTAATTTTTAAGTTTCAGTCTATTCCAGAGCCAGATCTGGATCCGGTTTCCACATCATGCACATTTTTAATGGTAGTCCACTTACTGGGATGCTAGCTGGTGCTGCTGTGTCCACTAGAACTTGAATCCATTCCCTTGCTTGTCATTTAAGAAAATGAAGATCCTTTTGGCAGACAGCTCTTTGGTTCGTGATGTTAGGGAGAAATACTGTAATGCTGACTGACAGTTTTCTGAATGTCCTGAGACTTGTACTCTATGCTGTAGTTAGCACCTGTGCTTCTTTGAATCCGGCTTTCACATCTCTCCTGGTCTGAAAATTCAAATTTCTCATCTTGCTCACAGACAGATTATCCCATAATCTCATATTCCTTTCTCAATTTTCTTTGAGTTTACCCTGATCCTCAGACAGCTCCTTCAGAGCCTTCAGTGGCTGTTACTAACACCCTGAAACTCAAGTACCTGTTTCAAAGAAAAATTGCTAGAACTTTTAACAACAGATTAGTTTTCATAGTTCTCTTTCTTTTTTAACACAGACAAACCCACATCTTTCCTTCAGTCAGTTCTAACTACCCAGCTGAACCATTCTTATTGAAGTCTGTTCCTTTCCTTCTCTTGTCCCCCCCTCCCAAGATTTCAAGCTGACATGATACTTGGCATGAAAACAAAATTTAAGGGCAAACTACTGACACTTGGTAAAGCTATAAACAACTAAACCCAGCATTTTAGGTGGGAAGTGTTCTGTAAGCTTGATAATAGGTTCTGCTAGTGCCATCTACCATAGGAATGAAGCAATACACTATAGAAGGAAATTCAGTAAGGTTGATTTTGTTTTCTTCTACTGCTATGGAAATTTGTGGAAGCCAAATGTATCTAATGCTCTTCATGGACCCTTTCTTCTGCTGCATCCTGCTTTTGCTCTGATTTTACTCCTGTGAGAGGGATCAAACAAAAACCTAGTATTCTTGAGCCTGGGTCCTTGTGTAATAGAATACAGGCTCAAAAAAGAATATTACATCAATGCGTGAGTATGAGTTTCAAAAGGAAACAGAAGCACACTTTCCTTTCTAAAGCCGATCTACTCATTTTGACTGGGTTACGGGGGAGGGAAGACTTCCATGCACTCACTCTGTAGCATTCCTACCTGGCTCTAAAAGGTGCCTGGAGAAAAGAATGAAGAACTCAAATACACTTCAATAGAAGTTCCCTGAAGTGCATTTGTCTTCTACTCATTCTACACTCTATAGTTATTTACTTCTAGCTGCTTCTGAAAGTTTGATTTGAGCATCATGTTGGATGCTGATAAAAAGCCATTCATGTAAATTCAAAACACTAAAATCTGGCAGCTTGCTCCATGAGGAATTATATTACACCAACACAAAAAATTGTCATCCTATCCATCTGTTCCCTGATGAGTGTTTAAAAATGGGCAATGCCACAAAAGCTAAATCCTGAACAAAGCAATTGAACAACACTACACCCTCTAGTTCCTGGGAGTCAGAAGAAATGAGAAAGTTGCACTGAAGCTCAGCTCAGCTGGGAACCAGGAGGGCTCTAGTGGAGCCTTCTGCAGCAATGAAGTGATAAGCGTTGTAAAGAAGGATATGCTGCTGGCATGAGGCAGTTGATTCCCTTGGCCTGCCCTTAACCATCAGCAATGAATCTAGACTGGGCTGAATCTTCAGTTTCACTACAGCATTGAACTTGCTCATAATTTTGGAGACAGGCACGCAATATAAATGTTCATCACAAATGCAAGCTTGGTTTTATTCCCATTGAAGCTGTTCACCAAAATTTCTTAATTTCTTAATTTCAGTGGCAGCAGAGTTGACTGCCTACGTTAAAATCCTGGACGGTGAGAATTTGGTTTTCTTGTCAAATGGTCGATCTCTCATTGTGAGACCACAGTGGGATGAATTTCCTTTTAATAAGAAATAATGTACCTTATTCTGAAGTCCTAATCTAAAAGATAGTCAAAACAATGTAGGTACTGTATTCCATGATCAGTGGCGAGGCTTGTTTTCTTGTGCTGTAGTAAACCATGCTAATTAAGAGCTTGTGATCTTTCTCTTCTGACTCTCAGAGTTGGTTACAAATCAGTTAATTGGTGAAGGAGGTGGAGGGGAATGGGGTGGAGTTTTTTCTTTTTTCGTCTGGGCTGTATATGGTTATTGACAGAGACTTTTAGTCACACATTTTTAAATACTGAAGTTCCCTTCCTGTGGCATCCCTTTGAGTACATCCTATTTTACTTTAAAATAAAATTTAACCTATTATTAAACTCCAAATTCATAGAAAAATTCCTAATCACTCAAGTTAAGTTTTAAAAAAACCCACAAAATTAAAATGAAATGAAAAGCACAGAAGAGTTTGATTTGGGGGGATTAGATAAAATTGTAGAGAAACTCATTGTGAGATGGAGCAAAAAAAGTGTTGATGCTCAAAGGATATTTTTTCAAGAATATTTGCAGATTTGTCTTGTTCTATGTGTCAGTTGTATTGGAATTACTGTCCTGCAATCTTGGTAGTGGAAACTTCAATTTTTTAAGTCTTGGCCTAAAAATATGTATGTAAAAAATTTATGTGAGCTATAAATTGTCTACATTACTGATGCCTATTAAAATCTGTGCAGACTTTTGTTCCATTTCAAAATACTTTGCTTGTTTCTAAAGCAGCTTAAGGCCTTCATTAACAGAGATGTGGGGTTTTTTTAGTTATAATAGGTACAAAGAGAAAGTTTTGTAGCTGAAATTATCAGATTCCAGTCTGAGATATTTTAATGTAAAATAAATATTTTCTGATGGTATGAAGAGCTATAATCTGAATGTAAGTGTACACAGTGCCAAGTGTTGATATATTTATACTGATTAATTAGAGCTCAGTTCTGTAAATGCTTATCTGTACGAATTCTGATGGACCCGCTGCTGTGATTGAATTCTAGCTGGCTTTTACACGGTTTGGGAAAAAACATCTCCTGGGTGCATATTCTTTTTTTTTTTTT